>JAGFPH010004377.1:13327-35085 GCA_018207615.1 Philaenus spumarius | reverse complement strand
ATCAGTCGCCATTTTGAAATGGTTAAAAGCCACATTAAAATTGTTAATGCATTTCAGAGCAATGGATTTTATCTTATTTATTAAAACAGTTCATATTAAAAAAATATGGTTTTAGGCTAATTTTGGTTGTTGTGTACAGTTATTAAGAAATTATGTTTTTAGTTTTTGTTGATAGCGCGCTTATCCTTTGTCCTACAGAAACGACAAAAAAAAACATTTTGTCTCTCGTTAAAGAAGACAAATATTTTGTCTCTTGTAATTTTTTTGATTAAGGTGACAGTTATAAGATATTACAAGTTAAACATCTGTAATGGCCGCATTTTTTCAAATTATAAAAATAAATTCTTTGTGTTTTTTACACTTGTAAATCGTAACATACAAACAAAATGCTTATTCCAAATTTGAACTCGATATCTCATCAATTTCTGGAATTACAGTGAGTTTTTGTAAACAAACAAAATGGCTGATTGCGACTAAACTGAGCCGAATTCGAAAACAACTTACTGATATTTTTTAAATTTATTTCAATGAATACAATCCGATCCTGTATAGCCCACTGAAGATTTTAGTGGCACCCAAACTTAGTCTTAAGAAATAACCCAAGAGTGGTAAAATATTTACATCGAACTGGTTGTTCTCATTATGCACTCACATATTATTGAAGTGCCATAACTAATTTTGTACTCTTTCTGTCCAGGAATTCGATCTGGATCCTACCATTATGTTCCCTCCTGCCATTGAAAGCAACCATTATGGCGCGTTTCTAACACGAGATCCATGGACATCTACATCCTCTGTTCCTTGGATGGTAGGCATGGTATCAGAAGAAGGCTGCATAAGGACAGCTCGTAAGTTTAATTGTATACTGTGTGTCAGGAGGAACGGACAATACTTCAGGAACTGATTATAGAGTTAAAAATAAAAAAATCGTTCCTATGAACATAGGTCAGAAAAACTTTGTTTTCCAGATATCCACCATTTTGTTTTTTTACAAAAATTTCATATTTAGAGAAAGTTTGACCGATTAAGTTCAAACTTTCCAAGAAGTTTAACCTAACAATGATCTATCTTAAGAAGAATATGCGGTTATATTCAATCATGCATTTCAAAATGGCGGCTGTTTGAAATTTCCAAACCTAAATTAGTCAAAAAACCGTACATTTTAAGAAAAAAATGTCAATACACCTTTGTTGTAGCATTATGGTTCCCTATCGGATGGTATAACTGTAAAAACAATCGGACGAAAGATAATAGTTAAGTTAAAGATAATAACAGCATTTATGTACATACCGTATAACATTGTTTTGTTTACCGGTAGGCCTATTTTGTTGATATAGGATTAAAACAAACCTGGTTGACCAAACCAATTGATTATTACACATAACTTAACTATTATCCTTTCATTTGATTGTTTTGACAGTTTCACCATCCAATAGTGAATTAAAAGGGCTAAAAAAAAAACAATTTTTTGACACATTTTTGTTAAAATGTAAGGTTTTTGAGTAATTTAGGTTTGGTATTTTCAAACCGCCGCCATTTTGAAACGCATGATTGGATATAATCGCTTATTTTAAGTTAGATCATTATGAGGTTAAACTTCATGCCAAGTCAAACATTTCTCTAGGTATGAATTATTTTGTAAAAAGAACAAAATGGTGGATATCTGGACAACAGAGTTTTTCCCAACCTATGTTCATATAAAAAAAATTTCTAATTTTTAGCTGTATAGGCTAATCAGTTCCTGAAGTATTATTCGTTCCTCATGAAACATCCTGTGTAAGGTATCTGGGTTAACTTAATGTTCATCTCTGTTTCTAGTTAAGATAAAAGGACACAACAAACTGTGTTGGATAGATTTTGACCTGAGCTGTCTTCAGGGCACCAACATTCAGATCTTACTATAACATTTATCCCAAAATCAATAAACATAGTAATTTAAAGAAGTTTTAAGTAATTAGTTAAATGTATTGTATGTTTAATTTGATTCACAATCGAATTGGTAATTGCCAACTATAGCCCAGGGAGAATATTTAAATAGTTGGAAAATCCATACTGCAACTTTGTTCATTGTTGTGCTATTCTCTTTATAAATTGTTGACGGTTTAGTAAAAAAAAAAAAAAAAACTAAGGACAGTTTTTTATTTATATCAGTTCATTTTAGAGAATTATATTTTTTTAAACTAATTGCATTTAATTAAAATTGCAAATATTATTAAACCACATTGTTTTTGTAATAAACATATAGGCCTACCTTCAAACATTTAACTAAACTCTCCAAATTCAGTGGTAAATTTTGTTTTGATAATTAGGCAGTGCCGGTCTGTCCAGGTTGGCTGGTCGGAGTTCACCGACGGCCCGAGCCCAGAAGGTAACTAAAGGTCTCGCTCATGACCCTTCAGAAAATAAAATTGTAGAGTTCAATATTAGCTACTCACAGCAGACAGAGTTGTTTTGAGGGTTTTTTTGACTTAGGTAATATGTCTCTAAATTGCATTGGCAACACTGATCGCGGCATGCACTCAACAGCAAATCAACAGGTATTTGCAAAACGGGCAAAAAAAGGAAGCTATAGAGAGCAATGTTTATCCTGTGGATTTACTCTTTTGTACCATCTTTCCTCTCAGTCTGGACTTTCTAACAATTTTTATGTTCTGTTTATAAACCTGTGTTGAGTTTAACATGCACACAAGTCTTAAGTAAAAACATTTTTTTATAAGTTGAAAATAGTTTTAAAAAGTACGAAATTCCTTGTCCCAACCTTTATAGGCTAATTTAATGATAATGAATTGCGAGAATGGTTTGTTTGAAAACTTGTATACAAATGAAGTAATTGATCGAATCACCTTAACCAGTGACGAACTCGGGCAAAAACTGGTGGTTTAAATTTATAAAGTGCTCAAATTCTTTTAGAATATGGCCCGATTGATTTTAACCGATGGCCCGAATTCTCCCCAGACCGGCACTGAATACGTGTTCAAAGCTTCCCACTGAGTTAGTTTGAATCTAAGAGACTAACAAGCACATAAGTTATATTGAAATTCAGTTTTAACCAATAATTTCTTTCTTTACAAGGTATAATACTTGATCAAGTTTTTTTTCACAATATACATTATTTAAAATAAAATGAGAATATTAAATAATATTACCATGGTTGAATTTAAACATTTTAAGCATTCCGATAGTGATATGAAATTGATGGACCAGAATTGGCTCACAAATAGAACTTGATCATCAGGAAGCATATGTACCAATTTCCAATTGTATTTATTTTACGTTAGTCAGGTGTTCGAGAAATTTTGATCAATCCTGTATTTGATGAATCATAATTTGTATATTAATATATTAATTTTCAGAGTAAAGATATTTACACCGTTTTGAGAAAAATGTCTCTTCATTGGCCAGTTACTTGAATATTTTATTCAAAGACATTCAATATTAAATATTTTGAACGGGTGCAGTTTTGAAAATATATGAAATAATTCGTGTCAACTGTGACATAAAATATCTGATTACCAAATTTGAACTTCATATATTATTTGTTTTATTATAAGTTGTTATTTTTGGCAAAAACACAAACGGACGATGGGTGAGAAACTAAGCATGTTTAGTTTTTGTTTTTATTAACATTATTCTTTATTTTGAGCCAGAGAAACAGGTTTTTACATTTTCCCTTTCATCGCACTTTATTTAAACGTTTTTATTGCAGCTTTGCTACATGAAAATGCAGAAGCAAAAGTTGCTAAATTGAATGCCGAGTATAAAAGACTCCTGCCAGCGTCTATCATGGTAGAACTGACAGCAAAGGACCCAGTTGATATAGCCAACAGAGTGAAGCAGTATTATTTTGGTAATGGTGATATCACTTTGAACGCATTACCTCAGATCTTAAAAGTAAGTGAAACTGGGATAGAATTCAAATTGGTTTACTCATTTCTGAATGATTAAGATTGTGGGAGTGGGAGAGAATATCTACAGCTGTCTACTGTTGTATAAACACTTTTTATCAACTCTTGGATAAAATTTTTGCATGAACAAACTAACCAATAAAACTCAATATACCACACGAGAAACATTGAACAACAATGACTGATTTACTAAAATGAATATATCATGTGTTTTTAGAAACCTCATCAGCATCGGTTGTTCATGAGCACTGTGCTTGTAAAGGCAGCTGTTTCGCATAACTTCCCCTCCTGGCAGCAAAATGTCAATATGCTTTAAAAATAAAAATGTCAAGCAATTTTTTTGTATTATCGTAATTACAATTTAAATCATGTTTTAAGTGTTAATTTACAGTTGATTATTACTCGGTGTGCATACAAATTGTATTGTGTGCAAAGTAACATTGGTTACATTTGATTCTTGATTGCATGCTGAATAAACCAGCTGATTCAAGTTTACTATTTTGACATTTCTCCTGCTCAATGAATAGTAAACAGTCTCAGCTAGACTCAAATTCTAACACATGAAGTAGTAGAAAAATTCAATAGTGTACAAATTTTACATTTATCATAAATATAACTTGAGAGTAAATATAAACTGTATAAGTTTAAAAAACTGAAGGAAAAACTGTGCATGTAATTTCAGAGTCTCCGTTACTCTCGATAAATTCTCTTGTGTGATGAAAATCTACTTTATGCTCTTAAAAATTGCTATTTAGAAATTTGAAGCCTATAATTTAAAATTTTTAGAAAAAGTACAAAGTAAAATATAACTTCTACTGATTTTGAAAGGTATACTATCATTAGTACACGTTTAAAGTGTCTCAAAAAATATACAGTTTCAATATAATACGTTAAACAAGATTTACCAGAATCCTTACAGTTTCAAAATGTCTACTAACAATTTCAACGCTAAAACAGCTAAACAATTCTGAGTATATCTTCTCATACTAATTGAAAAAATTTGCTTCGGCCTATCCTCGAAATTCCATATTTTGGGCAGTGTTGAAAAATTAAAAGTACCGGTACCTATTATAAAATAAAATTTAGGTGGCCTAGTTACCAGTTCCATAAAAGTTTAGACAATTTTTTAAGTCTATATCCAGTATTTGAATTTTGTCCAGCCTTAAAAAATTGTAATAAAATTGTAATTCTATTTTGATGAGTGTCTGACAAAAATTTTCCAATTTTTAATTAAAAAGTTCCGCCATTAGAAAATGAAGCGGGTGCCTCTGTGCTGATTTTATTAACATGATCAAGTCTTTCAAATTTAGTGCTTACGTCTATGAACATTGATTATTCACTTAAATTTTATTATTTTCCTGATTCGGTTATGAAACAATTTTATAATTTATACTGATCTTTCTATTCCAGATGTACACTGATTCCTGGTTCACCTACTGCACCTCCGAAGCTGTTGGGAGGCAGAAAGGTCCAGTTTATAATTACTACATGTCTTTTAGAAGAACTAAAACATTGGCGCATCTGTTTGGGCAGAATATTAATGGCTTAGGTAGGTAAATCATTTAATTAAAATGTTACAGAATATTGTAATACTAAATGCAGTATCTGACTTTGTCCATTTTAAAATAAGAAACCATTCCCAAGTTCAAAGGTGACCTTCACCCTCAAGGCTCTATGAACAAATTGACACAAACATCTCACCACTTTATATAATTAAAAATGTATCTTTATATTAATAAAGATCATGAAGGTACAATACATTTCAAGGAAGTCTGGGGAACCCACAGAAAAAGTTTATTAATACTTCAAAATTCAAAATTAAGATATATTTTGGTCTTAAACTTCAAAGTTTTTCAACAAGCATGTAAAAAACATTTTAGCAAACAAAGTAATAAAAAACGAAGCAAGATTTCAGTTACAATAATTAATTATTACGTTGTAGCATTTGCAAAGTTGTTTAGAAAGGTTTCACTGTTGATGATATCTTCAAACAATATATATATATATATATATACTGTGTTTCAGTTTTCATAAACGATAAATACAATTTCTTTAGCGTTTATACTGATAACTAGTTTGTTGTATAAAAGCAGTTAAAATATTCATCAATGATTAATTCTAATTTACATTCTTGAAAAGTCATTCAAATTCTTAACATACATCTGAAAATCCTTAGCAAAAATTTCCATACATAATTCGCTATATGAAATAACTTGTGAAAATGGGAAGAATAATGTTCAAACAAAAATAAACACAAGCTATCAGTTTCTGTTTATTTGAGTGATATGGTGATATCTACCACACTTATTTATTTCATTTGTAGGTTAAATAACTAGCTATTTCATAATTATATTTAGCATATCTACAGGAGTAATAATAAAGCCTCTTTCCAGCCTTAACTTTGGTATAAACTTAACTGGAGCCAAAGTTCTAAGCCTGTTAAATAGATTATTTGAAGATTCTATTATGGTGGTTTCGGATTTCTTTCCTCTCCCCAAAAATTTGGAATTTATGGTGGGTGGGTTAAATTTTTAAATGGAAATCCATATCTCTCGTGACTGTCCATCATAAAAAGACAAAATAAAAGGACATAAGGGTGACACACATCTAGAGGATTTTGAAATAAATTGTTTAATAACATTAACAATTAAATTTGTTATTGCAATTAATTTTACCTTAAGAATCACTTTATTGTGTTGTCACATAACATATTTGTTCTGTTTAGTGTTCTGATTTATTATAATTAATTGATAGTAGTTTTTACTTTCAAACATAAATAAAACAAAAATAGCAATTTTATAATACTAAAAAACATTTTGTGTCACGATTTTGAGTGTCATCCAAAAAGTATTTTGTGAGCGCAATTAAGTTTGATTGAATAAAATTTCAACAATAAATCTCCCAAATAATACGTTTACTAATTGAAACACGTTTCAAAGACAAATTTGCCATCTTCAGTGATGCATGAGCTATAATTATGAGTTATAGTGTGATTTTCACCTCACTGCAGATGGTAGCTTTTTTGTTGAAACACGTTTGTTAATAAATGTTTTAGTTGTGAGATTCTGTGTTCAAGGACAAATTCCAAACAAAAGAAACTTCAGGTGATCTAGTTATTTCCCAAAAATATTTGGCTGTATTTAAGTTCATACATAAAATATAATGGGGAAAAGAAGATTGGGAGGTACCAAGGGCGCCCATATGATATTTTATAGGAAAGGGCTGGATCGGGGTATGAGGATTAACGAGTCCCTTCCTTCGGAAAAAGGGGTCCAGGAAAGTTTTTGACTCCTACGGAAAACTTTTAAAATTTGGGAAACTATTCGGCTGTTCAGATGAAATATTTACCCACACAGCATTGAGTCTGTACCTTTACACCATCAATGAATACACAAAGCATGTTATATGCCTAGAGGCCGCACAAAGAAGTAACCCAGCAGCTCATGCTTGAACTCTTGTAAAAAATAAAATAAGTATATGTAAAATCAAATGGCACATAACATTTAAAACATATTTTAGTGCTAATCTCTTAAAAGAAAAATAACTGACTATAATAAATAATATACATTTTCCTTTCTTTGGAAGCACAGGGGCGCGGCCCCTCTCTCTCCATAGGTATGGCCGCCTATGGGAGGTACTTTGTAGCACCGAGTATCTTGGTTCCAAGGACACACAGTCCATGTACCGTAACTCAGAAAACAATGCTTAACAAAATACAACAAAACATCTATATTATCAAAGTACAACCTATGAAATAAAATGCATTGCTTCAATCTGTTTTTTAATATGCCTTTCCATTTTCAAGAAACTGCCAATTAATCCATTGATTTATCATAATTTTAATTTTAAGGTTCATGGCTAAATGCTATAAAATGTCAACTTGCATTTCAAATGAAAAAACTTAATTAAATGATAATAGGCCTATTGTATCTTGAAAATTGACAGAGTCATTAAAAACAGACTGAGACAATCTTTAGAACACAAAACCAATGTTTATTAACCCTAGATTACTTAATGTCAAAATTTTGTCAAGGAATTACTTATGTTTAGTAAATTCGACTACTAACAAATATTATTTTTTTTTACTGTATTAAAATAATTTGTAATTATTTTTTTAATTGTAATTGTATCCTAGCATATTTGGGGCTATATATATTTTTTAAGAGTTTTACAACAAACTATTAAATTAAAAAATAATAATAAAAAGAAGACCACTTTTTATTTAAAAATAAAAAACAAGAAATTTGAAAACAAAATTTAAAAGTTTTTTTTTTCTATATGGGTTTGGTGTATTAAGAGTTTGGATACACTGTCACTTACATATCATCAAATTGACTACGCAAGCTCAAGAAAACAAGGATGCCTACTACTTGTAACAGCGAAACGGTGCAACTGACATCTGGGGTTGGAGTGAGGAAGGTACTGAGATGGGGGGCTGAGAAGACGTACCTTTTTTGTCAGATACTGCGATTTTGCAAATGGCCCATCGTCATTTTGACGAAACATAAGTAATCTAGTTTAAAAGTGACACACTACCCTTTTGCTTTTAAAAATGTATAACGTAGTTTAATTACCTACTACATTTTAAATAATGATAAAGTTTAAATTTCTTAACGTTCTCAATATATATATAAATAGTATTCCCGACATAATTGGTCATAACAGGGTAATTTTTTAACAAACAGAAACTCTGAAGTTACTGCTAAACTGCATATGACATGTGTATTGATTGTTAATTTAAAACAAAAGAGGACATAAATCAAAGACTTAACATCTTCTCCGAGGAAAACATTTACTACAGTAGTTGATGTATTGTTTGTTTTCAGGAACGTGTCACCTTGATGAACTTCTCTATTTGTTCCCTATGAACTTACTTTTACCAAACCGCACAGACACGGAAGATGAAACAGTATTTTCTCAAAATCTGATAGAAATGTGGACTAACTTTGCTCGTTACAGGTGAGATGGTAGTCTATTATCACAAATAGTTTGTTTTACTAAAGAACAGGTTATGCAATTTTGATAAAACTTTTATAGTTGTTTTAATTCCAAGCACTGCCTTCTGAGTAACACAGTCTATTTATAGGTGTGTTTGTCCTTCAAAACAAAGCTGAGCAATGATAGAAAAAAATAGAAAAGTGATGTGAAAAATTTTATGTTTGCCTACACTATAACAACAGTAAATGATTGCCTTTTGTTTTTTTTTAAATAACTTTTAACGTCATCTGTTGTTCATTAATTGCAATCATACGTCCAAAGTACAGTATACAAAATTGACGACTTGTTGTATGTCTGCATCTCTTAGTAAAGATGAAGTGATCTTGAACTCGTTTATGTACTCTCATATTGTTTGTATACTTTTAGATATATATTTTTTTAAATGTATTTTGTTATATTTCACAACTACAAAAATTAATAAAAATAGTTTAAAATTTACAAAAAAATGATAAACACACATGCGTAGAATAATGTGAAATAAAGACACAATTAGGTACCCCCAAACAGTGTTGTAAATAGAATTTTAATTTGGGGGGTGATTAACCTGGAAGGAGACACTACCGAGGGATCCTCCAACTTGATATGATAACACTTGATATGTCTGCATAGAGAATGCTTTAAACTAACATTTCGTGTGAACCAAATATGTTTTGCTAGAAAGGTTTGTTTTGACGTTCTCATATGACTGTTGAAGTTCAAACCTAACGGATTTGTATAACATGCGTAGAATAGCATTTGTCACTCGCGTTGTTGTATTGCATGTGTGGATGGGAGGTTTCTATATTTGTTCTCAATTTTGTTGTTCAAATAATTCTAAGTCAAACACTTTTATGAAAAGATAATTTACAAGTATACAGTTCAATTCTTTGATTTATTCTCTACACTTTTTTATAATAATATTTCATTTTCGGGCAAAGTATATATTCCGAAATTACTTTTCAAACTTTTCATAGTTTTGATAGCAGTCTTGTAGTATTAACATAAAAACTGGCGTTTTCAAAATAAGAAATTTGAAATTGATAAAATGTTTTTATACAGTTATATTTAGAAACTAAATTACGAAACTTTTTTACCCTTATGACAAAAATTATAAAAAATGTTTACTACTTGTTATGTAGGCCTAAAGTTAAACTTTTATTTTTCGTAACTGAACATTTTTTGTTTATTGAGCTAATAACTTTGCAAATTTTATACCTTTCATTTTTTAACTGGCATGTATAAATTCTTTGAACCTTTCTCTACAAAAAAGCTACGGAACACTTTTGGATTTGGGTTTATTTACTATTTTTGACGAATGTTTCCATTTTTCTTAACGTTGCCGGTTTTAGGGTTAACGGTATATGTTAAAACAGCAGTATTTTAAAACTTTTAGATTTTATTTTTTTTTAAATTTGTATTTTTTTCTAAATATCATTATTAGTCTTTCCCCTTTGGGGGGTGATTGATCACCTTATCACCCCCCCTTAATTACGCCACTGCCCCCAAAGGAAAAGCCTCTTGTGGGGAACCATCACTGAAAGTTTTTACAATTTGTCAAAAAAAAAAAATACATTTACGACAGCTGCACTAAAAAGGAAATTATACTTCAGTATTGTAAAAGTTGGAATTGAAATACAATTACAAATTAATACATTACTTACAAACTTAGAAAATAATTTAATATCTATCAAACAAATTATCAATTGTTGTTAAGAGCCAAGTCCTGACTAATTTAAGAAATCTCGACATTTCTCCCTCACAGCTGGAAGAGCGTTAGGTGCATTACAAGTACACCAATTTTGAAAAAGGGTAAATTTTGGTGTAGGAAAATTTTTTGTAAATTTATGTCTAAGTTCGTATGGAAATAGTTTACGTAAAATCGGATTTTTTGTACTTCTGTTATAGAATATTTTTTAAACTTTGAAGACGTACAAATATTTTAGTGGCACAATATTTTGTTTTTTAAAAAGCGGAAAGGTTGATTCCATCTTAGAATTTTTTTTTAGATTAATCTAACAAAATGTTTCAGCAAGAGCAATACTGGTTGTAAAGTTGTAGTAGTAGTACCACCCTCCCAACAAACCAACCCATATTCCAGACAGGAACCTACCAGAGAGTGGTAAATCATCAGAAGGATTTTGGTAGGGCAAGTATATTTAAGGAAAGTTGTCTTTAGAACTGATATGTGCCCCCTGAAATTCACACCAGAATCTATTGTAATTCCTAGGTATTTAATTTCTTTAATTTGTTGGATAACAATACAGTTGCAGAACCCCGAAGCTTGTTTACGCAAATGGGAGTGATAAGCTAACTTCGCATCAAATTTCTTTCTTTTCCAAGATTAAAAATAATATATTTAGCCTTCTCACTGAGTACCATATATTGAGAACTAAACCAAAATGTTAATTTGAGTAAATCCTCCTGCATTAAAGATTTTAATAACTGTAAGTTACAGCTTCGCTATGAAAACTCAGTATAGTCTGAAAAAGCAGTTAAAACCCCATTAAATTTGGCACAGGATAAAATCATTTACGTATACTAAAAAAAGAATTGGCCCTAGGATTGAGCCCTGAGGGACACCATCCTTTAGAACCCCCTGCTGGCTAAGACACCGCAAAATCTTCACACACTGTTTCTTATTTGTTAAGTAGCTCCTGAACAATTTGTGTGGTAGCTCTCTTACTCCTGCATCCCACAACTTATTCAGGGCTATTGTATGGTCAACCGTATCAAATGCCTTTTTTAAATCTATAAAAAGTGCTGAAGATTTGAAACCTTCATTGACAGAATCATAAATATGATATCAGCAAAAAACCCAGTCATATAAAAAAAGTTTAAGACTATTTTTGTTAATATTTTAATACCTCCAATATTTTAGAGAATACAGGTAGTAGAGAGATATGAGTCTAAAATTTTCTAGAGAATGTTTATCACCATTTTTAGCGAATTTCCATAGGAAAAATGAGCTATTGCAGTGGCCCTTATGGTAAGACCCAAGTTTGGGAGTAGCAAATGAGCATCAATCATGGTCCCCAGAACAGGTTTTGGGGTGTCAATAAAAATCATATGTATATATAAATTAAAATTATATTTATATATGTGTTCGCACTTTAGCGGCCGCATTTTAAATCCTATTTGGTCTAAATCTGGTACACATGTTGGCTGTCTACGTCGTTCAAACGAGTTCGTTAGCCAAAAAAAATCCAACAACCGGAAGCACATTTTTGACCGGAAGTAACAATTTTTTGAGATTTTTCCTACAAGAATGAATGAGATGAATGAATAGTTTTTTCTAAAAATATAAATGCAGGATGTTATTCTGCACATTTTTTTCATACGACCTTATAGCTCGCTTGGTTCACCCAAAATCAATCAAAACGTAAAATACCATAAAAGTACCCGGTTCAAAGCCATGTGGTGGATTTTACCGTGGGGTTGGTGTACGAAGCACGCAATGCATTGTGTATTGAAGATACTGCCAATACAGGGGTTGGCGTGCGAAGCACTCACTGCACCGTGTATTGAAAATACTCCCAATAAGCGGAATGGTGTGCGAAGCATTGTTCAGCTATTCAGCACCGTCGTGAATGGACCTATTTCCCAAATTGTTGGTTGAATCCCTAAAACATATGCCTATAAACTTAATTTTGGAAATTTGCTCAACTCACGTCAGCGGTCCAGCTGCGTGGTCGAATTATTCTTAATTGGAATGACTACTGAATTGTTCAGACATGTAGGCAATTCTCCCTGCTCTAAACGCATATTATAAAGATAAGTTAAAATCTGTATATTTTGTAAAATTTGTTTAACCATATACGAATTAATACAACTAGGCCTGCGGATGTATTTATTTTCAAATTATTTATTATTGATATGATTCATTTACTGAGGTTGCATAAAAATTCGAGAAATCCCCTCCAACTTGCTTGAGAAGAAAGCAGGGTCAACATTATTTAGTGTAGAAGTATAAATAGATTGCCTTAAGTGAGATAACAACTTCAAGAAAGTAATCATTAAATGAACAAGCAGCAGATTTAGATTCCCTTATAGCAATTTTGATTTTATCAAAAACCTCAAGAAGTATATTATGGTTTTTTTCTCTCCTATCAAACTGTTAATTTAATCTCCCACTGCCTTTTACTAATACCTTTACTATTTTCAAATTTTACTATATAATAAGCTGCTTTTGTTTTCCTTAAGTTATATTCTAGTTTATTTCTAAATTGCACGTAGTAAGTTTTTAGTTTTAAATTATATTTGTTATGTTGCAACTTTAAAGAAAATTCCCTCCTTTTATTTATTCTTACACAGAGATTATTGGTAATCCAAGGCTTTATCTTTTTAACTTTATTCTGAAAGGAGTAGTTACTTTTTGAAATTTCAAGAGAATGATTTAATATTTGAATACATTTATAAAACACCAATGATATTGAGTTTTGTGAATATACAACTGCCCAGTCTGTATTAACTAGTATATTGTTCATTGTAGGATAATCAATTATTCTTTCAAAGGGTGGTAGCACTTGACTCTTAAGTTCTCATTCTTACTTCTATACATACATAAAGCTGTCATACTATGATCAGTTCAGTATCCTATTTACATCCTCTATTTTATGTTACAGGGATCCAACACCAAAACCAAATACATTTATAAAATGGAACCAAGTAACAACAAGCAATAAAGAGTATTTACATATGAAAGATGATGGATATGCGATGGAGGCCAATTTGCTAAAAGAACGTTTTGACTTTTGGAAAGATCTGCCCTTTAGAGAGAAGCCAGAGCCTTCAGATTAACTCCAATATAACCTAGAAAACTTATAAGTTATAATCTATGCAATAACAGACTTGTTCTTATAGAAGTAACGTTTTATGACAGTGAAGATAATCCAAATTTGAACTTGTAAAATGTGCAAGCATTTTTTTTAAAGTTTAAGACAAATAAAGATTAACGTAGAAATTGTAATATTCTTAGTACCTATACTGCAATACACCCAATTTCTCTGTATGTGTTATTCAAGTAAATTCATGTAAATATAAGTACCTACAATATGACAACCTCGCTTCTTTCTAATTTAATTTTTTTAACAGAACTAATAAACTAAAATTAAAACAAAGAAATTTCGTAGACTGTGTTTACTAACTATTACTATTGCAAGTGGCTCTCTGTTGGAAAATATCATATCTCAAGTTGATCTGTATACATTTGTAAAACATACGCATCGTAGTGGCTCCTTCGTGTAAATTTCATTAACTCTTGTTGATCTATATACGTTTGTAAAATATACGCATCGTAGTTGCTCCCTGGTGTAAATTTCAATAACTCTTGTTGATCTATATACTTTTGTAAAATATGCGCATCGTTGTGGATCTCTGGTGTAAATTTTATTAACTCTCGTTGATCTATATACGTTTGTAAAATATGCCCATAGTATTGGGTCTTTCCTCGGAAAGAATAATTTCTATGGAACTGTCTATGCTGTTATAATTTTTAATCTAAGATGCTTTGAAAGAACTTAATGTTTCTATTAATTTCTAATTTATAAGGATATTTATACTTATCTAATTGAAAAAATGAAGAAAAATTATAATTGCAGTAAAAATGAAATGTTTAATTTATTTTAGCGTTTAAAACAATTACGACCATTGTCAAAATATTCTTTTCCTGTTGGATATTTTAAGAAAATTGAAAAATTAGTTTATAACTCTTTTAGGCAGGGCTCACACTATTCCCAATAAAAGGCATTATTTGAGTAAGACATAAAAGCTTTTTATGGTACGCGTTCGATGGAGCACCCTGTCAAAGATGACCATATAAACGTTTTGTTTGTTCCAGTCTTTTGTGAATTGTTTGCCGACTAATTATTTGCTTCAGACAATTTGAGTTATACAGATTCTTATAATTTGGTTTATGTTGTAGGCAATTACTTTTATAAGGATTATAGCATTTCTTGAACAAAGGCCCCTTTTTATTATTTTTTTTCAAATATCAAGTGATTCAAGTGTGACACTTATACAAGAGTATTTTAGTAGGTCGTATAGACAGCGATGCCATCATAACGTAAGTTTGTGTTGTTGCTTTATGGTAAATACAAATTTACATAAATATTTAATTTGCGTCTCATAGAACTTAAAGAACTAAAGAGGAAAATACAGAAATTCGGCTACACTAAGTATGTTTAACTCAAAGTTCCCTATGTTACCCACGTTATTTTTGTAACAACATATTAAAAGACTATTTAACAATAAATATTCTTGTGCTTAAATTAATATTTAAAAATGACTTTGCATTGGAGAAAGCAAGAAGGGTTGTATCAAAAAATAACATAGACTGATGGGCTACATTTATTGTTAATATGCTTACAATATGTATTGTGTTTTTAGATTTGGAATAAGAGATTAGTGAATAATATAGGGTTAGTTTAAATTATTAAAATACTTTCTGCTTGTTATATGAGTCCCAATCTGGCGATAGATTTTTTTTAACTGCCTATTGCAGAGAAAGAACCGACATTTAACAGTTTTGTAGTACAATAAAGCACTATAATCATCTATCTTGTTTTTAGGGAAACGTTAAAACAATTTAAAATATAATTTTTAAAAACATTTTAATAATAATGTTGGTACCGTACTGAGTGTAAGAAACTACACTCGTAAAACAAAGATGGTTTCCACTTTCAACTTGATAACCAAGAATTGGGCTGATTGAATTTTACAGATATATATTTCAGTAATTTTATTGAATGGCAAAATTATTTACAAATAAAAACTTGTAGGCTTTAATTAAATATTAAAAAAAAAAAAAAATAACATTAATAAACTGATAAGTAATGAATCTATTACAATAAAACTACAGTCAGAGTTTAATTCATATCACAACTATTATACAGAAGAAAAATAGGTTTGGCGCTCAATATTTTAATTATAATCATAAATTATGTTCAATATCTGTATTTTTACTTATCACCAGTATAACAATGATTATATTCCGAGAAGTACTGAACTCAGTATTGAATTCAGACAAATTAAATGATATGTAATAATTAACGGAAACTACACATCCATCACATCTTTTTTCACATCTAACTGTTCTTCTCAGGTATACGATCCCTTTACCCGAAGGACCTTTCTAACTTGTTTTTTGTTTAATTGTGTTGGTTTTATTTTATGTAAACATTTTCGTATTCAAGTACGGTAAAACTAATAAGTTATAACATATTAAATTATAGTTAACGTGACGTAGTACATTCCCATAATTTGTGATCTACTCGATTTTATATGTATGCATTACGTTAAAATTTCTCTTAAGACGGATGTTTCCTAAAGAATTAAAAAATAGTGGGAATTTTACTGCTTAAATGTTGTGGAATCTATGTTTAAATAATTCAAAATTATGTAACTTCACACAATTTTCTCTTGCTCTCACCCTCGTGTGCAGCTTCATATGTGCGCATGAGCACATCAAATTTCACGCATCTGAAACTGCAAAGCGCACAGTTCCATACAAAGATGTATATCTTTTCATAAACTGGGGGAAGACTACTGACATTAAGTGTAAATATTATATATTGTACTAATAAAGAAAGAATTAAAGGGGAAAAGACCCATTATATTAGATGTTACGGATAATATCACGTGTTATTAGGGGGTGCTGCATTTCCACAGGGCCTATACGCGAATGCAACTAAAACCATAACACAACTAAAACCATAACACAACTATAATGAATCCGAACTTTAGTGAAAAGAATGTTTCCCTCAAAAAACCCCAACCTGTTTCCCAAACTGAACCTCTACTCTCTACTCTAAAAAAGATAGCATATAATGGAGATATAACATATTAAAAATGTGTTAAATACAAATTCCACTGCTTCGGAGCCTAAAACTGGGCACAGTTATAATTTATATAATAACTAGCTGGCCCGAACCGGTTTTGCACGGATAAAAAAATCAAAGTTAAACACTAACAAAAAATATATTTAATCAATAAATGTATTACACTAGTATTTATTTCTTATGGGGATTTTTAGTAACTTTGACTCCCTCCCCAAACCTCCCCTAAAATTTAGATTTTTTAAAAGACTTTCTTAGCGAACACCTAGGGCCCTAGAGGAAGCTACAAAATAAATTTCATTCCAATTCGTTCGGTGTTTCTTTTTAGTAACTTTGACTCCCCAAACCCCCTTAAAATTTCGATTTTTTTTAAACTGTTTTAGCGAGCACCTACAGTCCTAGGGGAAGCTACATACCAAATTTCATTCCAATCCGTTCGATTGTTTTAGAGAAATCGTGATGTTGTAACTTTGACCCCAAACCCCCCTAAAATTTCGAATTTTTTAAAACCCTTTCTTAGCGAGCATCTATGGCCCTAGAGGAAGGTACATACCAAATTTCATTTCAATCCGTTTGGTAGGTTTTGAGAAATCGTGATTTAGTAACTTTGACCCCCCAAAACCCCCCTAAAATTTTCAATTTTTGGAAACCCTTTCTTAGTGCGCGTCTAGAGCCTATAAATTTCATGTTTGCAGGCCTCGTGGTTTTGGAGAAACTGTGATGAGTCAATGGTATTTGGCTTTTATAAAGTATAGATGAAAAACGTTTTAAAAAATGTTGTACACTTTTTTATCTATACTTATATTTAAGCAGGACAGTTGACAAATTTTCTCCTTTAGGACTAATTAGTGGTCTTTAATGGCCTAGTCAAGTAATAATAACTCAGTTGAAATAGTAAATAAGAGCGAAATAAAAATCTAACTTGAATAAACGCCCTACAAAATCTCAAAATCATACTAATAAAACTTATCACGCAATATTTAATATATGTTTGGTACCACCTACAGCCAACACAGCATTGTCGACTATCCAGTAAATTTCAAACGGATATAATAATCGAATCGAGAAAAAAATGGGCTCTTCCTAAGTGGTACCTCATTTGCTTTTAAGTGTAGCAAATCTGAACAAACCTATTTATTTATGTGACGTGTACAAAAAATGTACGAAAATATGTGTAACTTTATGTGTTGTGTATATATAAGTGTTTAAGTGTACATAGATAGCTGGCCTGATGATGCTGCATGTGGCAGTGAAACATGTAGCCACATAAAAGGTAAAGAACAAATACTGACTACAGTTGGCAAAATATAAGTAATATATATAAAATTAAGGTACTTATTTGAATGAAATTAAGACATCATTCAAATGCCATACATAGTAAATAATAATGAGAGGTTTTGAAGGGAGGTATGCTATAATAGAAGAGTTGACTGGGTAGCATTTCTATGGGTAATGGTTCGAACTAAAGTACAGTATATTCAAATCCGGCTATTGAAAATGGTGTTTCCGGTAATATATTACCTTCCCTAATCCTATGAAATCATAGTAAGAACATTAAGCAAAATTAAATGATATTAAACAAATATCAGACAACAGAGCGTCACTAGTAAAGTTCTACGAAATCTTTCTTCTGTTTTATTACCCACAGTATAAAGGGTCACCCCAGGGCTGTTTCCTTCTCCAGGTCAGTAAACTTTGGTTTAGAGGAGTTGGAGGCATGCAGTACGTTTTTCCTTTTTTCAGAAGAACCTTCGTACAACTACCTGGCGCTCTGCGCCTCTGAGAACAAATAATACTAACCCCTAACCATAGCACATGTTTTGACTAGATTGTAAACCCATGTTATGTTAGTTGTTTTGCTCTAGAAAAGGTGGCATCTCGCTTTTGTTACAAGTGGAGGGAGAAATAATCTTCTTTTCCTTATTCTGTGTTGCGATGCTTACTTTCTACATTTTTTCAAGAAGACAATCTATTCATTTATTTATATTTTTGTACTTTGCAAATGTTATTATTCAAACACTACTTTCTATCAATAAGTAGTTTAATAGAAAGTAGTTCAATAAAAAGTAGTTTATTCATCCAATATAAATAAATTAGTTTTAAAAATTGCAGAACGAAATTATTATTATAAGACAAAGTGTCGTTTCCTTTTAAAAGATAAAAAGTTGAAGTTTTTTGTAGAATTCAGAATTCTTTCTAGAATTTTGTGAAAACTAACTTACTTATCATATTACATTTGTAAGAATGTAGTTTATTGAACTGCAATAATTATAGTTTGCACCGCTGCCTTCTAGTTTGACAAGTAAAGTTACAGAGATGTTATTCTTAATTTCATCAGTTTTAATACATTTTTATGTGTAATAATATTTACATCAACCTGTTTTATAGGCCTACATTTTATTTCAGAAAAGTTGTATTTTTAATAGGAAATGACATTTTTTAGACACATGATACAAAATTGTAAGAATTTTATGTGAGGGTATGATTTCTAACTACAACATTTAACAAGAAAACTCAGCTTTGTAAAACAATTAAAAGATGAATGGATACAGAATTCAAACATCTGTGTTTAGAAAAATGCCTTTATTTTTCTTTCGGCAAACTATTTTTCAAGTTTAATTAAATTAGATGAAAGCGAGGTCAACATCCCATTAGCTGTTCATGTAAACATTCAAACAACACACAACAACACTCTTTTGCTTATTAGAAGTGTAAAATATTGGATTTACAACTCCAATCTCCATTGCAGCTATAATCTTTAACAATTTATTAAAACCTACGTAGTCATATTTTAATACTGCATTTAATTAACAAAAAAACTGTCAGGCAACTATAATGTGATGATTATTGTGTACAGTAGTAAGTAAGAGGTTTTTATAAAACTCAACATCATTATTCAATGTAAATTTATTTCCGTATTCATGATGATAAAAAATATTTGAAAACACATAGGATTTAATTATTTACTTTTCCTTCCCCAAAATCAACCGATTTCCTTCATATTTGGTATAAAAATAATCACGCGATCAAAACACAGCGAGTGATATATTTTGTTTTAAGTTTTTCTTTCAATTAAAAAAGTTTGCATAATGACACTGGGACAAACAGCAATAACTATAATACAAAGGAAGACGACAAGTACCCATCCCCGATGTCGCACAATAGGCCTAAGGGTAAGGGTTTTATTACGGTCATTTGGTTTTGCCTCACGCTGAGGTGAAATGAACTATAGTTTCAACCGCTGATTATCTTCACTAGCTTCAATAATTCATTTCAGTTTTAAGTTAGGCCTAGTCTTGATCTATGTGTACGATTTTGAAGCTACTTAAACCAGAGTTATGTAAACAAATTAACCAAACCAAAGTTATTGTAAATTAATAATGTTTAACTTAATTTGACCAGGAACCAGGGAAATAAGTGAAACGTTTGTTTTATTGGTATTTGGGGTTAAAATAATTTTCTGTTCTTTATACATCATATTTAAATATAAGTTTTTGAAATTTATAATTCCATAAAATAATAAATGCACAAAAGTAGTAAAACATTTTCTACTAAAAAGAGTAAAAAGAGTTTACCCAATACATTTAAGGTTTCTTACATTTCGAGTTTATTCTTTCAAACAAATGCCTAAAACATCGCAAAGTCAATATGTGCATCTTCCTTTTTTCTTGATAAGCCTTTTAATAATGCTTTATGTGACCTATATGGATTAGGAAAGCTCATACATTTTAAACAGCTGGTTGGATTCCAGTTACGGGTTTAAAAACATAATATAAAACCTGTTTTAAAAATATAAAAAAATGTGATACCCGAATAAGTGGAAACGAAAATGAGTGTACTAGACATACGTATAATATTAAATAACCGCAAGCCTAATTTACACTTAATTTCTAGCGAAAGATAATAGCTAATTTGTTTAACACTACAAAAATTACCAATTAATTAACATGATGACTTGCAAGTAGCAAATCCATCGAAGTTATTGTGACGAAGCTGACTGTACAACACATTGGTTTATAAAACAAATATTCATTAAGAGGATATGTTTGATAATGTTTCATCTTCAACAAACGAAATTCAATCATATTTAGACAGTAGAGTGCAAAGGGTAGGTGTAAACAGCAGCGTTAGAAAACTGTATATCACTAAAAATTTAGGCCATTAATAGTTAAGTCTTAAATAACAAAGCATTAGAAACTCCTCTGTTTTAACTCATTGTATGTATGGTGGCGGGATATTTCCGATGGTTTCCAGGTAGAAAGGACCCGGGTTATATCGAACGATTTTAAGCCTTTCTTTTCTAATATTTAGAAAACAATACCCCAGTTTGTTATGCATTTGGCAACTTTGCAAATCCCGCTGCTAATAATAATGGAAATTCCTACTTTTTAAACTTAGTAAAAGCATGAAATTATGAAGTACGGCTAGATATACTGCGTGCAGCACTTGCCCACATATAGAAGGACGATATTGAAGAGGCATGGCTTTTAATAGCCGGTGTTATGTTCCATAAATGAAAAACTTAATAAGTTTTTTGATTACTTTATTGAAAAATGGATTGAAAACATTTCTACATTTCCTGATGAAACTGTTTTCAGCAGCGCACAGAATAACTAATGCGGTGGAAGGATGGCATGGCAAATTAAACACATAAAATGAAGACTGCTAACATTTTTGAAGTTGTAAAAATCCCATGATTCTGCATAGAATAATAATACACAGAAAAGTTTCCAGTTAGGTAGGTTAAGAGTAAAATTAAAAGAAAATACATAAAGATGGATGAAAATATAAATAGGATTTTGAAAATTTATTGTAAGGATAAGGACTTAAAAACGTTTGTGTGGATTGGCTTACATTTAAAATTAAAATAATACATATATATTATTAATAGATACTGATTCTTAGCTTAAAACGTACAAATGTTACTTACAACTGTGTATTACTTATAGAAGAAAAGTTGTACATAATTCATATCTAATAAGTGAAAACAAATTGTGGGAAGACTTAAACCCGTTCTACATATATTACGTTGCCAGTAAAAAAA
>JAGFPH010004376.1:90513-120969 GCA_018207615.1 Philaenus spumarius | reverse complement strand
ATTCAGCGGTGGGAGGGGTAATGCAAGGCCACACTAATGTGACCTTGAGTAATGTCATGTGCTTCACCCCTAGTGACTTATCTACGAACTACTCCTAGTGGGGACGTTAAAAGCAGTACTATTGCGTCATAAAACAAGAATTTCATTCTGGTACAGAACCCTCTTAACTCCCAGAATGGTAATTTGACGTGGGTGATGTTGGTGTGAAGCTCCGGTGAAGTTAGGGCGAGTTCTCCCGTAAAAGGTATTCACAGGAGAATCGCAGAAATGTTGGCCCGAACTCGTGGCTATCTTTTGCGCTAAACTGTACATATATTTGCTAATGATATCGCACGAATCTAAATTATTGAAAATAGAAGTATCTGCGCTACGACAACTTGTCCTATACAAAATGTAAAACTTGTCGGAAGGATCAATAAATTTAATTGAATACGCATAACTTGTACATATTTTGTACATTGTAATTGTTAGGTGTCAATTTGTTTTTTAAAAAAAAAAGTTAATGTTTACGGTCATGGGACCCCCGTCAGGAACAAAGTTCATCACACCTTTTCTTTAATTCTTTTACCAGCCTTAACGGCAACATACACACATCATTTTAATCTTTCAATTGGCGTTTATTATTAGTTGGTTTTTTATACAAATATTTACTGTTTCCATAAGTTTAATGTTATTATAATAAAGGTGTAGAATTAATTATAACATCAATGCTAAGATCGTGAACACAGTTAAACGTCCGTTCATTGTAAATACATTCAATAAACGTAAAATGTTGGTCTTTCAGTCTAGGCCTAACCTAAAATTATTGTGCGTATGTTTAATTTATTTGACCTGTCTTAACAGCAACATACATACAATAATTTTAGGTTAGGCCTAGACTTAAAATTACTTTCTAGGCCTAACCTAAAATTATTGTATGTATGTTGCCGTTAAGGCAGGTAAAATAAATCAAATATACACACAATAATTTTAGGTTAGGCCTAGACCGATGAACCAACGTTTTATGTTTATTGAATGTATTTCAGCGCTTGACGATAATATCTGAACTACGCCGGACGGAACTGATCGTCTCTTAATTTAAATTACCGATGAACCAAAACACATGTTTCTTGAATGTATTTACATTCATCGCCATAGCAACCAATTAATAACACTTTTTTTCGTTACGCATTACATTTTATATTTGTTAACTCCTACCAATCCGCGTTAAGGAACTTTGTTCCAAAAAGTTTTTGAAAAATTATCATGAACAAATTAGAGTTTTACTGGAAATGCTACCGGTTTTAAATATGTCTTTGCAATGTTTATCCAACGGGGGGAATTTAAAGACAAAAACAAAAAGAGTTGCAGTCACAATGTTTTGCCTGAGCAAGGGTGATGGCTGGTTTGGTGCACATTTAAGCAGAATTGTGTTTTGTGTAATCATCATATGGTATTATGTCCAAGACTGGATGAAGTGTAGCAGAGAGAGCAAACTTTAACTTTAGTACGGACTCAAAGCCACTATAGGAATTAGTATTAGTCCAGGTTTAATACTCGGTACTAATTATTTTGTCCTGTTTCAGGGAAAGAAGAAACTCGTTTGGTTCTGGGTAGTGGGAAACACTGCTGTGGTTTTTGTTAACATTGTTGTGTTGATCGTCTACTTGTTCTTCAGCAGCATCAGTTTCAGTGCTGTAACTATAATTGCTATGTGTAAGTATAAACTGGCCGGTCAAATTTGAACACAGGGTGTCCCACTAGTCCCACACAAAGACTCTTGTACAATTTATTTAAATTAAATTTACTTAGTGAATTTACATCGTACCAAAGTTTTAAACTTACAACACCTGTTCCAAATGCCTCCCATCTACTTCGATACATTTTTCACAGCGATTTTTTACACTTGAAACCAACTTTTTACATAAATCTTTGTTATTGTTTAACACTTGGAATTCGTTTTCGATGAGTGCTCTCGGTTGCTGCAAATTAAGGGCTACTGAGCAAAAACGTTATCTTTCCAACTCCCCAAACAGTGTTAGATCACATGATGTTGGGGGCTAATCAGTTTTACAGTGGTAAGGCAATCAATCTTACCACCACCTTGTTGCCAAATGAAGTTTGTATTTTCATACAAAGGATTATTTTGTAGCTCAGGAGAAATCACTTCATTTTTATAATAGTAAATGTAAAAAAAATTCACAAACTATATTGACTAGACCTAAAACAAACTGTAGTGGTCAAAAGAAGGGAGAAAAAATAACAGACATTCTGTCTAGTCAAAATTCACAGAATACTTCCATTTCCAAACACAATATTTATTTTTCTCTAATTAATTCATTTTCGAATGAAACTTGACTTGCCTATGTTACTGGGGCCATACAAATATAAATAATTCGACCACGCAGCTGAACCGCTGACTTGAGTTGAGCAAATTTCCAAAATTTAGTTTATAGGCCTATGTTTTTAGGGTTTCAACCAACAATTTGGGAAATAGGTCTGCTCACAACAGTGCTGCATAGCTGCAAAATTCTCCGCACGCCATTCCACATATTGAGAGTATCTTCAATACACGAAGCATTGCGTGCTTTGCATGCCATTCCACATATTGGGAGTATCTTCAATACACAAAGCATTGCGTGATTCGCACGCCATTCCGCATGTTGGGAGTATTTTCAATACACAATGCATTGCGTGCTTCGCACGCCAACCGCATGGTAAAATCTACCACATGATACTTTAATGGTGTTTCATGTTTCCATCGATTTTGGGGGAACCAAGCGAGGTATAAAGTCGCGTAAAAACACAAAATGTGCAGGATAACATCCTACATTTATATTTGTAGAAAAAACACTAAAAAACATTTATTCTAGTAGGAAAACACTTATTTATATATATATATATATATATATATAAGATTTTTAATGACACCCCAAAATGCTATCGTCCTTGTTAGCAAATTTCCATAGGAAAAATGAGCTATTGCAGTGGCCCTTATGGTGAGACCCAAGGTCGGGAGTAGCAAATGAGCACCGATCATGGTCCCCAGAACATGTTTTGGAGTGTCATTAAAAATCATATATGTATATATGTGTTCGCACTCTAGTGGCCACATTTCAAGTCCGATTGGTTCAAATTTGGTACACATGTTGGTTGCCTACGTCGCTCGGACGAGTTCGTTACCCAAAAAAATCCAACAATCGGAAGCAAGTTTTTTGACCGGAAGTAACTATTTTTTGAGTTTTTTCTACAATATAAATGTAGGATGTTATTCTGCACATTTTTTTTTTTACACGACCTTATAGCTCGCTTGGTTCTCCTAAAATCGATAAAACCGTAAAATACCATAGAAGTACCCGGTTCAATGCCATGTGGTGTATTCTACCGTGGGGTTGGCGTGCGAAGCACGCAATGCTTTGTGTATTGAAGATACTCCCAATATGCGGAATGGCGTGTGAACCATTTTGCAGCTATTCAGCACCGTCGTGAATAGACCTATTTCCCAAATTGTTTATTGAAACCCTAAAACATAGGCCTATAAACTTAATTTTGGAAATTTGCTCAACTCACGACAGCGGTTCAGCTGCGTGATCGAATTATTTTTCTCTACAAAACTCATGCTAGAATTCTTTAGTTTCCCTTTGAAACATCCCGTTACCAAAATGAAATTATGAAATGTAAAATTAACAACAAAATTATGGTTTAAAGAAACTGTTTGAGTTTATGTTTTGCATTGCAGTTGTGGAGCTCTACCTTGTGTTGGTAGTGTACAGTTACTACAGGGATATGACGGATAGCAGCTCATTTTCCGTATAACTGAGTGCGTCCATCGTACCTCTACAACAATCCAAAGTAAAAGTACACGATAACGGTTACGTTGGTAAGATTGGACGGTAGTAGTGTAGATCTGAATAGAATTAAGGCATTCTCCGGAAAAATGACTCTGAGCCAAAAACTTTTTCACTGTTGTTTGTGAGTGGCATGAATTTACTTTTAATGCAATTTTCATTATGAGACCTAAAAGTCAGTTGTCATGACAATGTATTTCGTGTACACTGGTATGTCGCACTGTCATGATTTTCAATGTCGCCTTTACAGAGAACAGTGTTGGGGATAATTTAATCTGTTCTGTGGCGAAAGGGCCGCAGAATGCCTAATTTAACGTGAAACATTTATTGTTTTCACACTCTATTTTTTGTTATCCAAATTGTATGTAACAATAGTTTTGTATTTAGAAATATGTCTTAAAACAAATATTTATAATGATAGTAATAAATTATGAAACAAGAATTTTCTGAAAAGACATAGTTTTTTAATTTCATCGCAAAGATCTGAACAAATTAGATATTATAATTTTATATAAATCGTTTGGTAATTCTATGTTCTGTTTGTTGTGATTTGTTTTTCAAAAGGGCGGTTCAAAATTGCAAGGAAACATTTCGGAAGCTGTTTAGAAGTAAAAATCTAAAAAAAGTCTTTACAGTAAAACCTCTTATATCCAGATCAATGTGGCGCCGGCAGAGAGGCTGTTTTAATATGGGTAAAGTGGTGGAAATGAACAACAAATCGTAAGGTATACCTTTTTATGGTAAACACTCTAAAAAAACAGTACAAACATTTCCAATCAATTACTGTACTGAAGTAAAAAATCTACCGTACGTACACTAATTTATGTGCATTGAAGTTCAGAAAAAGTACAACTTAGGCCTACTAGTATTAGTATTCAAGTTAATACAATTACCGTAAAGTAAAAATGGGGAAAAGTGATAAAATGTTTCGACTTAAATACAGTAAAAACTTATTTCGTACAAGTTTATTTTGCACCACGTAATTTTTTTGTAAAAAATGATGTAATTGTGGCTTGCTTGGCTCGCTGAACCCGCTTCTTTGACGAAATATCTCTCCATTGCGAAAAAGCAAGAGATCGCCCGCTGTAGCTTCTTCTTGTTGTTCGGCGTAGTCGATCAGCTGTTCAAACGCCTAGAATGCTTCACAATGTGTCATGGATTGTTTTGGCTCTTCATCTTCAACAGGTGCTGGCTCTGTGTTCACTAAGTCGATAATATCACTGTCAGTAAATTCATAAACTCCATCTTCATTCGTGCACTCATTTACTCCATCATTGTTTATGTCGTCACAACCGTGAACGTTTTTTGAGACGTTGAACGATTTCTTCGTTTGTTTGACTATATTCTTTTTCAGTTTCTGCCTCTACATCATTCCACTGATCACTTGCTGGGACTTGGTTTGTGGTGATTCGCTCGCTTTCTACACATGCACGGAAACAACGTCCTATTGCCCAAGTCAAAAACATCATTCGCTATCCGGTCGAAAATATGCATTTTCGATAGATATATTTATTTATTTTTTACTACGCCGGATATTGGAGGTTTCGGATATGAGAGGTCCTGATTAGAGGGGTTTTACTGTATTATAAAAATAATTATGGAACATAATTGTGGAAACATTTTATTTTTCATCTGTGGTAGCTTTACTGCTGTTGTTTGTTGAAGATACAGGTAAAATAAACAGAACGCACTAAGAATCTCTAATGTATTGTTTGGTATTGAAAGAGTGAAAAATTTTGATTTTTTAATAATATTGAATTAGGTCACTCACTGTCTCAGAACAACTCAGCTGCCAGCTTAGATGGTACAAAAAATGCCTGAATGGGCAGAATCCCACACACTGCGTCCGTTCAGAACACCAGAAAAAAGTAGTACTGATTCTCATTTAAAGCTATTCATCAAAGTAGTTGGGAGATACCAATTGTTTTGTTATTACAGTAGGGTCCCACTATTCCGAACAGTGTTCAGAAAAAAATACAGATTTTTTAACCTAAAAAAACAGGAGAAATTAAAAAGACGTTCGTGGAAAAACCGTGCATTTATTGTCGTACAAAGAAGTTAAATAGAGACGTACATAGAGCCTAAGCTTGATGAAAACGCCTGAAACGAAATTGGAATGAAAGCTGGTTACTTACAGTACATATCGGCTCCATTTATACAATTCCGTAGAATCGTTTTTAATCACTGCTAATCGACTTGAGGATGCAATGTTCCGCCATCGCTGCATGAACACACATGATTCGGTGTGGTTCGACGTAGCGTAAGTGTAGGTTTTAGTTTGGTTAACGGACATCGACAACACATTAATCCAATGGGCCTGTTGGAATTGTCCGGTTTTGTTTCCTTTACGTTTACCGTCTGTTTTACGGGCAGGAAGCTACTGCCGCAACAAGCGTCCGGTGAAACGGATACGGGTCCGTCAGAAAGAAGAAAGGGTTAGATACAACAGCTAAGCAATAGTAGTGTTGTTGCCATCTGTTTTTCTCCTCCGCTTTTGCTAAGGAACTTAATTTAATTTTTTTCTACGTCTTTTTTCAAGACGATTCAGTACTAATGGGATAACAAAATCGCACAGTTCGAACAATCCATCTCTTCCCTTCCCTTCCGCTTTTAGAAAAGAAAAAACAGAATCGTAAAACAACACAAGAAAAAAATGGATGGTGTACGCCTACACTAAGACAAGGTCCAGAGCATTTCCCGCGTCTTATGATATGAGTTAATTGTCGATTAACCTATTAAAGTTAACTATTTACTAAGTCTAGTCATTCAACAGTTATAATCTGATGTCATTTATCCTATTTTTCTTTGAATAATTGAATTTGATTGTTTTTATAAATAACTATTGTACTATTCCATCAATATTAATCAAGTTCAATCAGGAAGATGAACCGAATCTCTACTACAACACCGTGGAAGAGTCGTGCGCTTCCGTTTCGGAATCGGAACAAAATGTCTCGCGAAAACATCCGAACTGATGCAATGTCAAAAGATTTGAATAAAAATGTTTCTATTTTTCCTAGTCTGAGACAGTGTGTTACATACCTAATAGTTCTGTTATAATTTACCGTAAACCATTGTGGAAATGGTAAGTGGATATTTGAAAAACTTTAAATTATCGATGTGAAGTGTTGTCTAACAATTGACGTTAAGTGTTGTTGGAAAAAAATATAAATTGGCTGGCAGAAAGAAAACTAAGCATTTCCAATGCTGTGGTTATTTTTTCCATCCCAGAAATATTGCTATGTAATTTGGAATCTCTTTCTGTCTCTTTATATTTACAGGTCTCAAAAGCCTGTAAACTGTTATGTTTTGTAACCGTTGTAGGTTACGCAACAAAACTTTGTACATCTTTTCTGTACCAAAAAATTAATTTTTGAACAATTACAATTATTTTATCGTCTTTGAGGGGGCAGCCCGCAGGGATTCTGAGGAAAATCTTTAATTGGAGCATAGGTCGCGTTGTACATCAATTTAAAGGTCTATCTTTAACCCTAGAATTGGCAATGCTATAGCGAAAATTGGCCAGCCCGTTTTTAGCGTTTTGCAAGCATATTTTTAAAAATTCGCCAAAAATAGTAAATGAACCCCAATCCAGAAGTGTTCAATAGCTTTTTTCTAGAAGAAACTTCAAAGAATTCAAATATGCCACTAAAAATTAGTTTATTTTGAAATTGTAAAAGTTATTAGCTCAAGAAACAAAAAATGTTCAGTAACGAAAGGAAAAAGTTCAACTTTAGGCCTACATAACAAGTAGTAAACATTTTTTGTATTTTTTTTGTAAGCGTAAAAAAGTTTTGTAATTTAGTTCTAAATAGAACTGTATAAAAACATTTATCAATTTCAAATTTTGTATTTTGAAAAAAAACAGTTTTTATGTTCCAAGTACACGACTGGTAACAAACCTAGGCCTAGATTGTAACGTCATTTACTAATATATGCTTTGCCCAAAAATGAAATATTATTATAACAAAGTGTAGAGGATAAATCAAAGAAAAGAACGGTATACTTGTCTTTCCTTAGTTCACAAAAGTGTTTGAGTTATCATTATTTGAATAACAAAATGACATCAATCTAATGAAAAGTCTGCCATCTATAACAGCGGTGAGAACGGGACACTTAAATAGCGTGAGAACAAACGCGCTAGAGTTTCTCACCAGAACGTACATTTCCACTGTCGTCTAGACAGACAAAAAACCGGTTATTTCTGGATTACTTCCCACCGTTACAAAACTTCAGACTTTGCTCTACAATATGGTATAAAGAAATCTGTCAAAACATAAGGCAGTGCCTTCGCAATATCTGTTGACAAATGGGCTGTTTCATTGGTTGAGAAACGTCCAATCGCAAGAGTTTACAGTAATTCTTGGGAAAATTACTAATTTTATAGTGACATCTGATTGGAAGACACCAACAGAAAGATAAAATCTTGACGAATCCAATGGTATCGTTATAATTGCCAAAGATATATTATTGTAGATGGTCTTAAATGTTGAAGAAGTGGGAAATAACAGTACAATTGTATGCACATTCGCGCACGGAAAGAGCTGTAGACCGATGTGCATATTTTAAAACGATGATTACGTATGCAAATATACGTTTTACGAAAAAGTTGTAAATACAAAAATTAAAGTTTAATTCATTTCCTTTCCAATGGTGCCAGTTTTATTACGATTGGATGATTCTAAGTGGGTTAAATTATCGATTATGCAAATTTTCGCAAATGCTCGAAATTGTTGTGTTCTGCGTCTAAGAGAGGGTCATGCATGACCTTCTGCCAGTTCCAAGGTTAAAGTTACAATAATATTGTGCCTTTTGAAAATGGCTTAATTTTATTTATTGGCATTGGCTTTAAAAGCAAAACTCCGACAGAAAATGGCTTGATTTTACAATCCTCACTAGCAGAAGGAGTTTTTGGTTATTTCTATAAGTCCAGTTATTGTGGATAGTGAGTGACTTAAGGGTCGGCCCTAGTAAAACAGAAAGATACCTGCGACTCCAGCGTAGCGGCGGTAGGTTACGCGGACATTGCTCATCCTAAATCCATTTAAAACCCGCAATTATTGAAATAGCGTTTTAAAAAAAATACCAAACTCTTGGGGACGAAATTATTCATGCGAATGGCTTGGTAGATTTTTGTTATAATTAATAGTGACAACATAAAAGAATATTAAAGATCAACGTTTGAAATTGTTAATACAAAACAAATTTTTTTGTTAATTAAACAAAATGTTTTGGAAAAGCCATTTGCATGCATATTGGCCATAGCTTTAAAATGACATCATTCAAAATTATGCGATCAAAAATAAAGAAAAAATTTGGATTTTAATTTAACATTCTTATGGAGTGTCAGCCAACACAGCCGACAACTAGAGCCGACCCTTAAGACCTTCAGTGGGAACGGTCTACAAGGAGGATGAGGAACAATTTTTATTTCAAATTAGAAATTTTTACTACATGTTAGAAAACAACAGTTACCAATAAACTTTTATAACAGCTAACTTTTTTTACAATAAATTCTGAAACTGTTTCCTTCGGCAGTTTGGCAGTGAGCCAGGCGGATGTAGTAGCCATTCATAACGCTCTGTAGCATCTCAGCAGGTATTTCTAGTGTGGATTGTCGGAGTTTTGCTTTTAAATCTAACGCCAATAAGTAAATTCAAGCCATTTTCAAAATGCCCAGTATTAAACTTTAAACTGCCGCCATTTTGTGTAGGGTGAACCGTTTGATGTCTGATTTGCAGCATTGTGTTCTCCTAAGATAGACCTTTAATTTGATGTACAACTCAACCTATCCTCCTATTTAAGATTTTCCTCCGAATCCCTGCGGGCTGCCCCTGTAAGGTGATAAAAAATATAATCTCTTCAAAAATTCGTTTTTTTTTTGTAAAGAAACGATGTACCAAGTTTTATTACGTAATCTGCAATGGTTACAAAAATGGTTAACGCCGTTTACAGACTTTTGAGACATCCTGTATATTATATTATTATAAAGGGATCAGATAAACATATACCTACGAAAACTTTATATTCAGGCAAAATTGTCTCATATAATTGAGCGGGGGGGGGGGGGGGGGGGGGGGGGGGGGGGGAGGTTCAAGTACTCAAATAATTTTTTACATGACATGTATTCACTATTTTTGTAACATTTTAAATTTATAATATCACTTTATAGATTAGTTTTGCATATTACCTTTGATAATAGTGCCTTAAATAACGGTAAAAGAACAGCAATTTTGATATTAAATATGGTACTAGAATTAATAATATAAACGCAGTTATTTTTGTTAATCATATTATAAATTGTTATGTGTTTTTACATTAAATACTTTAATAATGCCTTAAATTTTCACTAGTTTGTAAATATTAACGTATACAACTTATTGAATATTAATATAGTCAGTGATATTAATACAAATTAAAAGTTAATATATTATATTTTTGTATGTTAATAATTGTTTTATTGCAGATTGTCAGATGTACATTGAAGTTTTTTATTTAAGTCTATTTGTTTGAATAACTCAATGAATGAATCTTTCCTATTGGAACTTATATATTAGAACTTTGACTGATATATCACTTTTACATAATGTATCGTAGCCGTTGCCGAAGATTATACTGAGATATACTTTTTTAAACTGCTTACAATTTTAAATATGCACATGGTATGACAAATTATTATTATTTAATTAAATGGACAGATAATACACAGGGTGTTTGAAAAAGAAGTCAATAGTTTTATGTATATATACAATTAATGAAACACTATATTAACGAGTACATGCAATGATAGAGAATACTTTCAAGTTTTTGATTAATGTTAGTAAACTTCAACGTGGGATCCATTTGTTGCCCTACACACGTCGAGACGATATTCTATTTCTCACCAGGTACTCGCCAACATAACAGCTGTAACCGCCTCAACCGCCGCGATGATTCTTTTCCGTAAATGGTTGATGTCACGTATCTTTTCAGCATAAACAACATTTTTAATGTAACCCCAAAAGAAAAAGTCAAGTGAGGTTATGTCTGGGCTTCGTGGTGGCCATGGGCCAGCCCTACCTATCCATCTTCCCGGAAAACGAGTGTCCGAGGCCGCGCGCACATGGTTACTGTAATGAGGTGGGGCGCCATCTTGTTGGAAAAACAAGCCTTTTTTCCACCTCAATATCTTCCACTTGAGCAAAGACATACTCTGTTAACACGTCACAGTATACGTTCCTGTTTATTCTTCATTGTACAAAAATGAAAGGACCAATCATTTGATCTTCCATCAAACCGCACCAAACATTAACTTTTGGAGAGTCATGTCGATGCTGAATAACTTCATGAGGCGACTCTGCCCCAAAAATTTTGAGGATTAACTGTTCCAATTACATAAAATGTAGCTTCATCAAAAAACAGAACATTTAATTTTTTTATTTTCATCAACTCTGTGTAGAAAGTTAACAGCAAACTCTAACCTTTTGTTTTTGTCAGTAGGTTTAATTTCATGTAATTTGTAGGCGCATAAATTAAGTTTTTTACATATCACATCATACAAAGATTACCTTTAGGCACTCGTAATTGTAGACTGCGCCTGGCCAATTACATCTTTGGGCTCCGAACACACTAAACACGGATCTGTCTCGGTCGACCTGGCGATTTCTTCTTCAAAACACTGCTGTTTTCCTTGAAAGAGTTTAGGCAACTACGGATAGCTTTTGCTGTAGGGGTTTCACCACCATACTAAAATTACGTTGCACTATTATAACAGATTCAGTTTGCACAAGCCAACTAACACACTGCGCCTTGTGTTGGGGAGTAGCCATTGCACTGCACTGAACGCCTGAAGTGAATTCCCGCATTTAAAGTGGGCAAAACTTGGACAGTTGATGAATCAAATACCTCAAACTAGAATAGTGTATGTAACTTTGTACTTATTCTTGGGCAAATAAAAGCTAGGGAGTTCTTTTGCAAACACTCTGTATAATTAATCGTACATTATATAGTTTACAGACATTTTGTTTTCCTGGCTACTTTTTTCCTAACGTATAACCTGTATTGATACAATCCATGTATGATCTAGTTAACCAAACACAATTCACATGATATTTTACATTCCTCATTGATGTGCCTTTCCTAATTCCATCTTTTACAATGGTAGAAGTATGTACTGCACTCATAATGTATTGTTTTATGTTTGTTATATTTAATGTTTGTTTAATAAAGTTAGCGTTTGTAGTTAATTGGTTTACTTACCTTTTTCTGTTCCTGTGTATAATAACGGTGGAAGGTTTTTTACGTAAATTTACATTACGAATACAGTACCTGTTGATATCACCGCAGACGTTGAGTGGAAGAGTAGTGCTGCCAACCTAAGCACATTGTCACCGTTTGTCGGAATGGAAAATGCTTTACAGTAGAACCCCTCTTAACCGGTAGTAAATAGATTTTTGTTCAAAAATAACCTACATATTTCATAAATAAACAAGCAAATAAGACGTTATTGCAACTCATTTTATTGTATGCACATACATACATGAATAAACGCCAACAAATTAAACATTTTAAACTTACATAAACTTTGAAAACTGAATTTACAAATAGTACATGTACTGAATTATTGTTTTAAAAAATCTGTTATTAGCGAATTTCCATAGGAAAAATGAGCTATTGCAGTGGCCCTTATGGTGAGACCCAAGGTCGGCAGTAGCAAATGAGCACCGATCATGGTCCCCAGAACACGTTTTGGGGTGTCATTAAAATTCATATATATATATATATATATATATATATATATGTGTGTGTTCGCACTCTAGCGGCCGCATTTTAAGTCCGATTTGGTCCAAATTTGGTAAACGTGTTGGTTGTCTATGTCGCTCGGACGAGTTCGTTAGCCAAAAAATCCAACAACCGGAAGTACGTTTTTAACTATTTTTTGAGATTTTTACTACGAGAATTAATTTTTTTTACACATTTTGTTTTTTTACGCGACCTTATAGCTCGCTTGGTTCCCCCAAAATCGTCCAAAACGTAAAATACCATAAAAGTACCCGGTTCGAAGCCAAGTGGTGCAAACTCGCGAGGCCACTAGGAGCAAACAAATTCTACTAATATATTGCGTACTTACAGACAGCTGTTCAACGCTTTCGTGAGTAGACCTATTTCCCAAATTGTTGGTGGAAACCCTAAAACACAGGCACATAAACTTAGGCCTAATTTTGGAAATTTGCTCAACTCACGTCAGTGGTCTAGCTGCGTGGTCGAATTTTTTTTTCTTCTGTTCTTTAACTTTCAAAGATTTTTTTAAAGCCAAGACTCCATTTTCGTACGTTCATCACGTCTAATGCCGTTGAATCTTTTTGCTGCTCAATATGTTACAAATATTACATATTTTGCTTCCACGAAATTCAGTAAAGTTCTGAAAAAGCAACAGACGAAGAATAGAAACAAAGGACGCCGCTTTGTCAATGGATTCTAAGAAAAAATACAGTTGCCGCGGAAGCAAGAGGGGAATCAAACTCACGCTCCCCCTTCCTTGTTCTGTCTGCCACAACACTGACACATTGCACACCTAATGTTGCGTCACCCTGCTTTATTTTCCAGGAAATGTCCGTCAATCAATGTTTGACATTTCAGCCAGTTACAGCAATATAATTTGTACGAGAAAAAAAGCTCTTGCAATCACTCTATATTCTATGTGTCAGCAGAAATAAATTAGTTTTCAGAGTGGGAACTCCGCATAACATATGTTTTATTTTACCGATTGGGCCCCCGCAATGATTAAGTCGGCGCCTCTGGACATAATCACCAGTGACCATTCACTCAGTCTCATTCGTTGAAATCTGTCCAATTGCAAGCGTTTACAGAAAACTTCATATCTAAAAACCGATAAGAGTGACGAATGATTGGAAGGCAGCGTTAGAAAGTTTAAACCTTGATGAATCTAATGGTGTACTTATCTTCTTCTCAAAATAAGTCTGTCGAACGATTTTGAGCCTTAGAGAAGCGATAAGTTTGACTCATTTCAATGTTACTTCTCGCGCCGCATTAGCTGTTTAGGAAACTACAATTTTACAACCATGATTACATATGTAATTATACATTTTAGAACAAATTTGTGAAAACAAAAATTAAAGTTTAAATCATTTCATTTCCAATGGTTTTTTTTTATTGAGATTGGATGATTTGTAGTGTAGTGGGTGAAATAATACAAATCAAGTTGTCTCAGATTGCTCAATTAGCCCAACCAATAGAGATTGTTTCATATTATTGAATTTAACAGCAAGCGACATCCACAGTGACTTTAAGGGTAGCATAAAGCATATAAAGTACAAAAACTATCAGGCAATCGGCTTTAGCACATTTTTTATAAACAAAAATAACAATAAATTAGGACGTTTTTGGGTTTTTCGTTGATACTATACAATTTTATACATGAGACTGTAGAGAATTAAAAAACCCACAAAATGTTTTTTTCATAGACCCCAATCGGGCCATTTTCTACCGAGAAAAGTAGGAAAATACGGTTAAAAATTACTACTTTTCAAAAATTCATATCTTTGTTAATTTACGATATTAAGGGCAATCTTTCGGAAAATTATTGTTTTTTCTGTGTACTTCAAACAGGCGGAAGATGAAATTTGTCGCATTAATAGTTTTTCTACAATTACAGTGCAAATAAATTAGGCCATTATCTTGCATTAAGGGTCTGCTCCAGTAAACGAGAAAGCAACCGGAAACGCAAGCGCTTCTCTCTATAACATTGCCTCATTTCAAACCATTTTATAAACCCATCTTTTGTAATTGAGTGCTGAAAAAAAAAAACTGAATATTCTTTATAAAATTTCGGATCCGGCTGGCAAATTACTTTTCATTATTAATTTTTTATTGTGTTAGGAAAAAAATTCAAACTTTGTACTTACAAAATGTCAATTACATAACAAAAGAAAAGCATGCTAAACGGATGCGTATTGTAATTGCGCTTAAAATGAGACCTTGCAAACAATTTTATGATAAAAATTAAACGAAATAAATGGTTTGAAATTTAACATTGCTCTTATGGGATAAAAATCCAAGATGGCCACCACTACAGCAGACCCTTAACCCGAGTGGCCAGATTCAAATTTATCAAACGGATTCTGAAAGTAGACATTAAAACCTACAGTTCTTATTATATCTTCGATTTTTGAATAAGGTTGTTAAATTATGATAAAACTGTTTCCGAACATAGCATGAAATGCGTAAATTTGCTGAGAGAGGCAGTGGTAACGGGGGTGGAACGCGTAGCCTGCCGTTCTCTTCTCCGCGGTTGGTTTCCCCCTACCACTGCCTTTCTCGCCGTCGGTCGCAAATTTACGCGTTGCGCGCTATGGTTCGGAAGCATTTCTATCAACCTTATTAAAAAATCGAAGATATAAGTATTGTAGGTGTTAATGTCTACTTTCAGAATCCATTAATTAATTTGAACTACTACTGAGGTCTAGTACTAGGGTTAACACAACACTTGTTGGCGTACAGGTTTAGGTTTTCATGAACTAATAATTCACACAGTTTAAGGATCAATACATTTATTTTAATACATGGAATATATTATTATATATTTTCAACCCTTTTCACACACCATCTATTTTTGTATGTTTGCTTCTGTTTGTGAAAGGCATGCAAAAAGGCACCTAAGAAGGCTCTCTAACAATCTACTAAATTAAACATATTATGTTGCTTTAAGTTGTACCACAACACTAATACACGATTCACCAACAAAAAACGTACATTAATTATATTCAACACTGTAATAAAAAATATACCACCATATCAACAACACACACATCTATTTCACAATAACATTTGCTAAGAGTTTATAAGAGATGCAGACTCGATTATTTAATCTAATTCTCTTATAATGTGCATTAGCTTATATATATTTATATATATCTAAGTACTATATATATGTTACATCAACTTTGGTACTAACGGGCCGATAGTATTAACAAATTATCCTAATCTTGTGATGAAATAATACAAAATTCTTAACTTCTCATTGGTCCATAGCACTGTTTATACTAAACAACTGGTTAAACCTAACCTAAATAACAAATGTGATGGTTTTAAACATAAAAATGTGCAATAATAATAATAAATAAAAACTTAATAAAAATAATAAATAATGTTTTGCGGTACATTTTTATAATGATATGGTATTGGTTACTCTTGCTGAAATGTAAGAGATATAGTTTTCCTAAAAAAATTACAACATTCTGATTATTTGTAGTTCATTGACATTATAAATTTTTATATCATTTCTGACAAGTCACCACTTTCTGTTTCGTGAGAAGATTATTATAAGCAGTTGGATCTCTGCACACGTCCAGTTTGTTTGATAGACTGGCCATCTCGTATGGTTTTAAAAATTATGGATCAAGCAAAATAAATTCAATGATTTTTAGTAACTTTTAAATAAAGAGAATTGCTTTTTTAAATAGGTTGAAATGAAATAATATATGTAAGGATTAGATTTGTGGGCAAACTTTTACAATGGCGGCAAGGGAAATATTATAATCGGCTTCGGTATTATTAAAAAGGTCTTAACGAAGGGGGAAGACAGGGCTTTTAACCCTCGGTAGGTCGTGCACGGTCTCAGGTTCCGTGAGCGCTTTGTTTTGGTAGTCATTTTATAACACTACGTCTTTGATCCCCCTTCTTACCACTAGCTGAGTTTCTGACTTTGCTCTAAAACACCACGTGGGAGTTGTCAGTGCGAGTGAAACCTTTGTGCCAATATTGCATATTTCTCGACGTCCTGGTCTGATTTTCCGTGTGCGACTATCGAACTGTTTCTTTTTTAAATTATTTTTCGTGTCTCTAGTATTTTTGTCAAACATTCTACAAATATAGACAGAAAATATATATGTATGTGTCATTTGCCTAGTTTATAATTTTTCTGTGTCAGTAAGTTCTATTTCTCGTTAGACTAAAAAGGCAAAAATTTACCCTTCTACTTTTTCAGTGGATTTCGCGTTTTGTAAATACAATTAATCGTAAACATAGTTCTCTGTAAATAGTAAATCAAAGTGTATATTTTAAATTTTTAAACATTTTATATTTATTTACTTTTGTAAAATTTGATTTCTTGGACATAATAATTATAATTGCTGCTAAGTTTATTGTTTTTAATTCTTCAAATGTTATTCTGTTCATAAATGAACACTAATTAATGTAAGTAAGAAAATTTGAACAGTATTAAAGCGTTTTGAATTTGAAAAATCTATCTTTTTAACTGAATATTAAACTTGGTATCACAGACCGTGCGAGACCAACGACGTTAGATTTTTCACGCAACCCACCGAGGAATAATAAATATGTATCGCTGAATTTTATATATAATACAAGCTTGCTCTGCCCTACAACAAGGAAAGACTTTGAGCCAAGTTTATAATATTTTTTTAGTTTTATTTATTTTAGCAACAAGTAGAGTTTTACTGCTTTCAATATATTTGTAGACAAAAAGCTATTAAAATTAGATATTATTCTACATAATTGTCTCATCCACTGAGGAACCGCCAATGATATAAATTTCTATTTTATATTTTTTGAGTGTTAGCTTGTTTTTAAAGTGTAATTATTTTAGAAAACATACAAACATAAGACCATGTGTAGAGTGTGATACTCAAAGTAAAGATTTTAAATCTGTAGATTTTGTTTAATAATTGCAACAAAAGTTGCAATCAAGTTGCAGCGATTTGCTGGGCTCATACAAGTTGTATTTCAAACAGTTTTTTTGCACGAATGTCAGTTAGAATTTATGTCTCTAAAATGAAAGCTTGTAGAATCGGTATGCCTGAAGCAATTCTAAAATACAGTAAAACCCCGGCTAACCAAACACGGGCCAACCGAAATTCGGTTTATAAGAAACGTCTCTGAAAATCGGAAATATAAAAATAATAGCTGTACTGTAAGTACAATATTTAAATAAGAACCTTTTCTACAATTTAAACATCGATTATAAAGTAGCGGATTTTTAAAAAAATGTGCCAATGTCAAACTTTGAATTAAGTTTTCTCAGAACTCAAAAAATGTTAGAAGTCCCCCAAACAATATCCTTTGATGTAGGGCCGTCTATTTTCTCGCTCCTTAAGTCAAACAGCAAAATAAACAAACTGCATTTCTTTTCACACGTTTATTTATGTGCACAGATTAACTGAAACTTTATTTTTAACACTCAAAGTCGGTAGAGGGGGTTCCACTTTAGCAACACTGCTAACTCTCCCACCCCTCCTTAGACCATGACACCCGCATGTGTTCGCACTCTAGCGGCCGCATTTTAAGTCCGATTTGGTTCAAATTTGGTATAAATGTTGGTTGTCTACGTCGCTCGGACGAGTTCGTTAGCCAAAAAAATCCAAAAATCGGAAGCACGTCTTCTGACCGGAAGTAAAACTTTTTTTAAATTTTTCCTACAAGAATGAATTTAGTTTTTTCTACAAATATAAATGTAGGATGTTATTTTGTTTTTTTACGCGATCTTGTAGCTCGCTTGGTTCCCAATAAAATCGATCAAAACGTGAAATAACATAAGTACCCGGTTCAAAGCCATGTGGTGTATTCTGCCGTGAGGTTGGCGTGCGAAGCACCCAATGCATTGTGTATTGAAGATACTCCCAATACGAGGGTCGGCGTGTAAAGCACGCAATGCTTTGTGTATTGAAGATACTCCCAATTTGCGGAATGGCGTGCGAACCATTTTACAGTTATTCAGCACCGTCGTGAATAGGCCTATTTCCCAAATTGTTGGTTGAAATCTTAAAACATAGGCCTACAGACTTCATTTTGGAAATTTGCTCAACTCGTGTCAGCGGTCCAGCTGCGTGGTCGAATTATTTATGTATTCTTTCCCCCTGATTCCCTTGGTTACGACTTGAAAACCAATCCACTTTATAATTTAAAGAAAAACCAAGACAAGCAATGTAAAACATATTTATTTACTGACGGGCAGAAAGAGGTGGTTTGGAAACTTAACATGCTCTCTGTGATAAGGTGACAAATTAAATCTGTTTATATTTCTTTAGCGATAGAATTTAAAAAGTTTTTGATCAAACATTTCAATCAATGGAAACAAAGTAAATATAGTGCGATCAATTATTTTTTAACACAATTTTGTATCTCGTCTGTACGTTGGAAAATGTTGAAGGAACGATTATGTATGGAATATCATTAATAAATAAACTATTTACAAAAGTATTTAAACAAAGTTATAGAGATAGTAAAGGCAGTTTATAAATGGAAGACAGAAGGGAGAGAAGAGTTCTAAAACGTGTGGTCTTGCAACCAATATATAACAAAGAAAAAGAAAAAGCAAGTTTAATAAACTGGATTTAGGAAAACAATATAACCACAACATTTCCCATACTGGGCGATGTAAGCAAATTTTTTACAAGAAACTTAAAAAATAACAATATATTTGTATATCAACTTAAATATATTAACATCAATTATTAGTATTTCCCCAGCACTTCTGCAAGTGTAAATAAAATATTTCTTGTTTATCATAACAGCCTCTGTAGGCAAAATAAATATATTAATGATTTCAGTTTTTAAAACTTATAAAATATTTACAAAACTGTAATAATTTATATTATAATAAATAATAATAATTACACAATTAACTTTACGTAAAATAAACAAATTATAAATTATTCTTTACAATATCATACATACTTTAAAATCTATAAAAGTTAATTTTTTATTGATTCGGACTACATAAAATATGTATGTTTTATCTCGTAAAAAAGAGATTGTATTTTAATAACAACAGAAAGTATTAGACATTTTCTTTGATCGGTAAAATCAGGTTTGCGAATCGCTTTTAGCATTTGATTATTTACGCATCTAATAAATAAATAACAAATACGTTCATCCAAATTATAATTTTTGAATATAATACTTTAATTATAACTGGTAAAATGTAGATAAAAACATGCCCATTTATGACGGTGAACATTAAAATTTTGGAAGAACTGAAAGTGTTACATTAAAATTTAATGATGTTGCAATTTATTTACCTGTAAAATGTGTGTTGAAACAATAATTTAAGAATGAACTCTTTTACAAAGTAAACTTATGAATAAAATGAGTAGTAAACTCAATAGCTTCCTTACGAAGTTCTCACGTCACAAATGGTAATCACAATAATTATATCCTTTTTCTTCGGACAATTAAATACACGGAAGTATTTACTAATGTATTTATAAATAAAATGTAGGGTAAATGATTTGGATTAAAATATTTAAAAAAAAACGACTCATTTCCATCAACTAAGGCACACCGGACTGATTCCTGGCGTTACAAACAGCAAAATATTAATGTTTTGCTAATTTTCCATAAAACTTTAATTATGCCTTTAAAACAAGGTATTCAAATAAATTTGTATAAAACTTATCCAATTAAAAAAGCGTTTAACAATGCACAGTGTGTTTCCATACTTTCAAAAAAAAGTATAAATACACGAATCACTGTACTTGTATAAAACAAACGTATTTATGTAAAGTATAAAAAAATATAATACCACCTAAAGTTGGGGTTCTTGAAAGGGAGATTCTAAAATAGTTTGTATATCTGCTGTTGACAGGTTCATTCTGTTGTGTAGATCGGTAACTCTTCAACTTTCTACCTGGAAAATAATACAAGTTATAAATATTAAAAAAAATTCACCAATTATAGTAATTAAAAACCAATTCAAAAGTGTTCCATAGCTTTTTTTTTAGAGAGAAAGGTTTAAAGAATTTTTATATTATGCCAGTAAAAAAAATGTTCAGTAACAAAAGGAAAAGTTCAACTTTAGGCCTACATAAAAGTAGTTAAAAATTTTTGTAATTTTTTCATAAATGTAAAAAAGTTTTGTAATTTAGTTCTAAATAGAACTGCATACAAATATTTATCAATTTCAAATTTCTTATTTTGAACACACCAGTTTTTATGTTCCTACTGCAAGACTGTTAACAATACTAGGCCTAGTTTCAATAGTAATTTAGGAATATATCCTTTGCCCAAAAATGAAATATTATTATACGAAAGTGTAGAGAATAAATCAAAGAATCGAACTGTATAATTGTAAATTATTATTTCATAAACGTATTTGAATTAGCATTACTTGAATCACAAAATGAGATCAAATAAATAAACCTCTCGCGCACGAATCCTATACGACGATCCTTGTGAAAAACCGTTGGAAGTGCCACTTCGGGAATGTGAGAAAGTCAAGTTTTCAATTCCCATTTGTCAGTATTTCTCATACTGTACGAACAAAACTGTTAGAGTAAATATGGTTTGCTTTACACCAAACGAAAGAATAAACTTTGGTCTATAAATAGATATAAACAAGTCTATTGAAATAATTTGAATTGTAAGAGATATGTCGAATGCATATCCAATAAAAATGTGCTGTTTTATTGGTTGAAATCTGTCCAATTGCAAGGGTTAACAGAAACCTTTATTTTTTCAAACTATAAGAGTGACGTCTGATTGGAAGGCAGTTTCAGAAAATTTCAATCTTGACGAATCGAAAGGTATCTTTATATTATTGTCAAAATTGTATATCTGTTGAGCGATATTGAGCTTTAGAGAAGAGACAAAGTTTAGTAATTTCTTTGAGTTTTATTCGGCCGCTATTAGCTTTTCAGAAAACTACAATTTAAAAAAAAGTTATTAGATTGTAATTCTCAAAGCAACACTGATATTGTATTGTACTGCAATAAATTCTCTACATCTTTGAAAATATTTTTTAGATAGCATAATTAATTATGCGTAATTTTCAATTTTGTAAAAAGATTAATACAGATTATCAAATTCAAAAAATGATTCCTACTACACGGATTGTTGATGCATAATTCCGAGAACTATAGTCTAAGGCTGGCCAGACCCTTACACGTGCCGCGCCTTCGTCTGGCCGTTTTACCGCAGCGCTTCAGCATATAATATTAGTAGAGAATGATAAAACAAGGACTTGAGTTCAAAATATCGGGTTGGTTGCAATTCAATATTTGTGACTTTTAGGTGTAATGTGATTCTAATATGCACATAAGATATTAGCCATCAAAATGTATACCTGGCTTCCTATTTTCTTCTTTTTTTTAGGTTTGGGGGGAATGTTCCCCCAGTTCCCACTTTTGGATCCACCTATGTCTCATTGTTGGGTTTAAATAAAAGTGTATGTTAAAAAGAAAAACAAAAAGGTTGTAAAATTGTAGAGTTATTCTAGCCAAATTGTTAAACTTGTATTTTCATTACTGACCCCAATTTATGTAAGTAAAAAAGTAAAAAAAGAAAAATCTTCTACCTTTAGCAAGACATTTTTGTTCAAACTAATTGGATCACGTTAAATCATTACTTTCTTACCAAATTTCATTTTGATAAAATCAGCAAGGATTTTTCAATATCCTTTTTTGCCTGAAATCGTAGACCCTGCGGCAAAAGAAGACTAGGTCGGGCGCCACTTGCCCTAAAGGCTGTCTCTCGGAGCGAGGATATGATGTGCCTTCGAGCATGGGTACGACTCTGCCGGACACTGATAAACCTTCTTCTAGTCGTCGTACGTTCTTACGGTACCTGTAAAAATTTACCAGAGATTAGATTTCTTGCGTACAAGTTTTTAATAACCGGATATCCCAGCAGAATTGGAACGGGAATTATACTTGAAAAATAAAAGCCTTAGAGCATTTTTTTGTTGCTATTATGGAAGGTGTGGAGATAATATTTTACCAAGCTGAACCTCAACCTAGAAAATTGAAAATCAAAACATCAAACATCAAAACATTTTGAATCAGTTGCAGAAACTATACGGATACTTCAGGAACTGATTATACAGCTAAAAATAAGAAAAATTGTTCGTATGAACATAGGTTTGGAAAAGGTTTCTTTACAGATATCCGCCATTTTGTTTTTTCAACAAAATAATTCATATCTAGAGAAATGTTTGACCGATTGAGTTCAAACTTGGCTTGAAGTTTAACCAAACAATCATCCATCATAAGAAAAATAATCGATTATATCCAATCATGCGTTTCAAAATGGCGGCTGTTTAGAAATTTCAAACACAAATTATTAAAAAACCGCACATTTTAACAACAAATTTCCAGACGCCATTTCTGTAGCCCTTTTGATTTCCTATCGAATGGTGTAACTGTCAAAACAATCGGATGAAGGATAATAGTTAAGTTATATGTAATAATTGATTCGTTCAACCCGGCATCCTACACCAACACAGTAAACACAACAATATTGTATGTACATATGATGTTATTATCTTTACCGCTTCTATTATAAATCTAAGAAAAAAGCTGACATTAAAAAATGTTTTTGAGTTTAACATTACGCTAATTACCTGCAATATTCATTGAATGTAAGAACAAAACATTTGTCTTCAATGCAAGCAACACTGTTGATATCTTTATGTCTGGAGGCAAAGATTTCATCCGGAGTATCTTCCAGACGTCGACCTTGTTCCGTATGCTCTGGCCTGTAGTACCAAAGTAGAGACACCATCATTTCACCTGAACAATAACACAACACCTTACTGACAACATAACCAACTAACTGACATTAAATCCTAGAGATAGCAGCACCATTGCACAAAAACAAAACCGCCTAAATAGACATCACAGACTGCCAAGAAACAATACTGCCTATCTACCAAGCTATTATATAAAAACTGGTGAACTACTGAGGGTCTATAAAGACAATAACTACAATTATTTACAGGGTAATACCCCCTATCTCTGAGGGCATACAACGAAAGCTTAATCAAGTCATGAGACGAGTTTCAGCATGGATGGAGAAACGTGGACTCTGCCTAACAACTCAGAAGACAGAACTGCTACTAATTACTCGACGAAGGATCCCAAAAGTTATCCCGTTGCGTGTGGGTTCAGAAGAGTTACGGACAAAAGACACTGTGAAGTAGCTCGGCGTAAGGTTAGATTCTCGTCTCAGTTATTGGGAGCAGATTAGGCATGCCACGGAGAAAGCAGCCAGAGTCACAGCGGCTCTAAGTCGTTTAATGGCAAACATAGGCGGTCCAACGATAGGAACAAGACGACTGCTAATGACGGGTCACACATGCAGTTCTTCTGTATGGATGCGAAATCTGGGCAGAAGTGCTGAAGAAAAAATCTTATCGCAATAAGATGGCAGCTGTGCAAAGGAGAGCGGCACTTAGGGTGACTTGTGCCTATTGGACAGTGTCGGAACCAGCTATGCTGGTTATTGCTAGTATCCCCCCTATCGACCTGATGGCAATGGGGGGGAGGATTATATTCCAGAGAAGGGAAGAAGCCAAAATTAAGGACGAAGCTAAAGAGCAAACGCTCAGATTCTGACAGGAAAGATGGCAACAAGAGACCAGAGGGAAATGGACTGCTGGCTTAACTACCAACATTTCCAAATGGATAAACTGACCACATGGGGAGGTAAATTTTTATATGACCCAGCTGTTGACTGGACACGGGTGCTTCCAGGCGTACCTGGCAAAAACAGGAAAAGTGGAAAGCCCAGTGTGCCCATATGGCGATTCCGTGTTGGACGATGTTGAGCACACGTTTTTCTTCTGTGTCAGATGGGCGGAAGAAAGACAGGACATCGAAGAAAGAATTGGCTTGCTTACACCGGCCAATATTGTATCAAAGATGCTAATAAGCGAGGACTCGTGGAACCAGGTTCAGCCCTGTGCCGAACGAATTCTACGGCAAAAGATTAGAGAAGCCAATGTATAAAACTGTCTCCAGGCAGTAAGGAAATGAATAAGCCTATTATGGTCATCTAAAGGCACCCACTCTGAAGTAATGCTTAAAGCGGTCCCAGAGTGGAGGTACTGCCTGTACAGGAAATGGAGGTTAGGGTTTAGTGGGTAGTTACCGGATGAACCGGGAGTACCACACACCAGGGACACGTGCTCCCTGATGGTGCCTAATGCATTCCCCCCTCCATCTGAAAAAAAATACCTCCTATCTGTATTTCATTAAGATCAATACCATCTATCTGCAAACTTGATAGAAAACCTAGATACCACCTAACTAATATAGTAAATTTATTAACTTTGCTTTCTTTTCTTCAATAGTAAAAAACTATCCAAAATGTTGTGATAAAAATAAAAATATCATAATATTAAATACACTTTATATGTAGTTGAAAATAAGCGGTTTTTTTCTTCCTGTAGAGTTACTAAAATGTTAGTTAGGCTGTATTGTTAGCTAAAGATAAATGGCCTGATAAGGGCTTAATTTAAAAATTAAGGGTCTGCTCCAGTAAACAAGAAAGCAACCAGCGATGCCAGTGCTTCACTCTATAGCCGTATCTAAACAATGCAATTTCTTTCAGCTGAGAGCTTTGGCATTGCCTCATTTCAAACCATTTTATAAATCCATCTTTTGTAATTGAGTGCTGAAAAAAAAAACTGAATATTCTTTATAAAATTGCCGATTCGGCTTGCGATTCACTTTTAATTATAAATTTTTTATTGTGTAAAAAAATGTGTTCAAACTTGGTACTTGACAAAAATGTCAATTACCGACAAATGAAAGGGATTTAAAAAGGAATGCGTATTGTGACTGTGGTTAAAATGAAACAATTTTATGACACAAAATAAACGAAATAAATGGTTTTAAATTTAACACTAGCTGACCCGTGCCAAACATTCGCATTCTGACTTACTTAAATCCCACTTAATTAAAGTACACACCATATATTTAGTATCGTATAGTGCGTATACTATACTATACTAAATATACAATTAATTAAATATAGCAATGTAGTGGCATAACGGCAGCTCTCCAGCTGGGTATTGTTATCATCAGTGTTGCCAACGCCAGGAAAATATCCCTACAACTTACTTGATCTTACATCACTGTTACTTTCGGATTCTTAATTTTTTTTTGTATAATTGTATTTTGTATATTTTTCCGGTGTAGCGGTGAAGGAAAGCTTTAAAATGATGCCTCATTCATGTAATTTGATGATGTATTAAGGAAGTTATGGCGTACCGACAAAAAAATACCTTGAGAAATAATATATGTGATTGCTCTTATGGGATAAAAATCCAAGATGGCCGCCACTACAGCAGATCGTCAAGAAATACCGGAACTCAGACATACGGTATGAGGGGGGGAGGACATTTTTTAAAAATGCACTCAAATTGTTGTTTTTACTGTATCTGAGCACGTACAGAAGCAAGATGTAAAAATAATGTGTCAATATAAAGAATAAAACGCTAAATAAATTGGATAGGTTAAACTTCATGATTTATGTTTTAATTGCAACTAAGCTTTTTCAAACAATACTTCCAAATTTATAAAATAAAGAAAGAAATCATGTTTAGAAATTCTTAATGAAAAACACTTCCACAAAACATACTTTTCCTTTTCATATTGTTTGCGGTATCATACTTTTGATTTTGTGGCGATCGCCGAATGCCTCTCTTTCAACAACCAAGATTTCATTCACATGGCGTTCAGGTTTATACCCGTAATTAAGGTGTCCAACTAGTCTTACACAAAGTAATTTGCACACACACTGTTTTTAAGTGCAAAGAACATCTTGTGGTGTGAGTGTAAACTATGATTTAGCCAAACTTCTGTCAGCATATTTGTAAAAAAAAAAATCAAGTGCCGTCTGACCTCCCTGCAGTACGGCACCTGCAAGCAGGCCTGTGTTAGCGGTAAATTGATGAAAACCAGTAAACAAGAAATTGTGTAAGTAATTATTTTTGCTACTAATACCATAGATCATGAATAATAAATAGATCTTGCATCCATACGGGGGCTGTGTGCCGGAAAAAAGGTTATCGTGAAAATAGTACATGATCGCGCCGCGAGGTAGCGCTAGGGAGAAATTATTGGTAGCATTGGTGTTTCGTACAGCTTCCGTCGTTTCCCCAATAGATAACGCCACTATCGTCGAATTTCCAGTGGAACAAAATATTGCATTGGATCGGAGTTCTATTAGGTTATCCAAATACAATGCTAATACTACATGATAATAATGAAATAGTAATTGAATAATAACTAGCTTGCCCGTGCGAAAATTTCGCAAGCTAGGGAGGGGTACTTACTTGATTTAATTCAGTTACAACGCTTCACGTTGATTTAATTCGATTGATTTGCTTGATAGATACACTTGCATATAGAATGTAAACCATCCAACAGCTTCGTGTTAGTTAAACAAATTGTTAATAGACGGCGCCTTTCATTAGGAACAATGAACTTCATGAACAGGAACTTCATATGGCGCCTTTCATATGAAGTATAACATAAAAGTTTTTTTGATCAATTTTTGTAACGGAAACATGAATTTTAAGTTAATTGTCTACTTTTTGTCAATAGCGGGGAACATAAGCTTTAAAATAATGTTTGAATAATTAGTTTTGATACAGAATTAAAGGAGATATCGATAAGCAAAGAAAAAGCACCTTTTAGATATAATATATAACGATATCCTATTACTTTATGAGCAATTCTTGTATCTATCTTTATACCTTTGTATCTGTCGCGGATCTTGAAAACGGCTCTAACGAATTCAAAGAAATTTTGTATTTAAGTGTAGTTTTGATTTTTAAGTACACCCATATAGTTGTATTTCGTGTAAAAACGCTATTTTTTGAGAAAATCTAATTTAAAAGTTGAAAAATTTTAACATAGGGTCTTATGGGTTGCCATGTTGGTTACAAAATAACAAGGAGATAGTAAATAAAGCGAACAAAACAGCTGTTTATAAACAAGCCAATTTATACTGTTTCATCAGCTGTTCATTTAATAGTTATTAATTATTGTTAAAAAAACAAGCTAATTTATACTGTTTTAGCACGTTGGAATTAGAATAAATTAGGCCTGATTTAACAATTTATTTTGCAAAAAAAATGGTAAACTTGGCAAAGATGGATAAATTCGAATAGTAAATTTTGTAATATAGGCCTGGCTCATTTCTGAAACATAGTATTGAGGTTATGTTAATCCTGCAATAATTTGTACTATATTTAGGCCTGGTTTCAAAACTTTAGTTGACAGAAGATAGTAGAACTAGGACTAAAATCGTAATGAAAGCCTCTCACATTTCTAAAGCATGTATTTGAGGTTATAATTAATCTTGTAATTACTGTTAATATGCTTAAGCCTGGTTTCATAATTTTACAAACCTATGTGCAAACGAGCCGAAGATTAACGAGATTCTTTAGTGAATTTTCCAACAGCGAGCGAAGCGGGGTTGGGACGCGTAGAACCCAGGGGCAGAGCCCCTAGTACATTCTAATCTGCTTCAAAATTAACTTTATACAGTAGAACACCGCTAATTCGTCACCAACGGGATCGAGAGTATTACTGGTCGGATCACAAAAAAAGGCCGGATTATCAGAGGAACACGTTTATTTACATTAAAATGTAATAAAACAAAGTTTTAATCTAAAATACAGAACAAGAATGATGCAAAACACAAACACTGTACATTAATTCATGGAACACTAAACATTTTATAGTCTTGTTGTTTTTTCAAATCAAAAAAGTCTGTAATGTTCTTTTACTTAGTAGCCGACAAAGTAACCTTTACACTACATTCTTTCCCACGCGCGATCTTACGAAGATTTGAATGTACATGGGAATGCTCGTATCGACTTTAGACTTCTAGAAACCTCTATGCCTGGGATTACGTGCATGCTAGCGCGTAAGCAAATCCCCCCCCCCCACACTCCATTCGCAACCTTTCTACAAGAAAGCGCCCAAATGTAAAGGCCGCTATTCTCGATTTAGACGTGTCAATGGTCTACTAACTCTTATCGTCAATGATGAGTCAGTGAGTCACATGACTATATGTACAGTACTTTGATTTAAACTGCTTTTTAGGCTTCAGATTGAGAACGACGCGGCTCGCCACACGCTATTCCAATCGGGAAGAGGCAGTTGTCATGGTAACCTGTTACTCCCTACTGCCAGATTTCTGTTAAATTGTTTAACATTGCAAACAGGTGAATTGCGATCTGTTTTTGTAATAATCGGACCGATTGCTTGATGAGAAACACAGAAAACATAAACAATCGCCGGTATGGCGGTACGGTCGGACTAAACGAGGAGTCGGTTTACCCGAGGTAGGACTAGCGGGGTTCTACCGCAATAGCATATAAAATAAACGGTACCAGGAACTGGCACATACTTTCTTACAAACATATTTAAATTACTAAACAGATTCACTGTGACTTGTAGGGTGGGGTAGGAAAGTTTTTTTTTATTAAAGTTGGAGATTAACTAATAAATATTATTATCATTATCTAGAGAGAAAACTATTCGATTGATTTCGAACAAATTTGCACCAAACACGTCAATTAGGTCTTTATAGATGCACGTAAAAATGTTTAGAAAATTTTTGAAAAACAACCCCCTTTATGGCCAAAAACACCAACAAAAATCAGTTATTATTATTACTAGCTAAACGAGAATTTTTAGAAAGATGCGGGTTTTTGCATATGGTAGGGCACATTAAAGGCTACAAATAAGCCAAATATTATCAAAATCGTTAGAGCCGTTTGTTTTATAAAAAAATAATAATTGATATTTTGGGAGTTTTTTTGGCCAAAAAGGAGGTTGTTTTTCAAAATTTTTCAAAACCCTTTTTCGTGCATATATACAGGCCTACTGGACATGTCTGGTGCAAATTTGGTCGAAATCGATCGAATAGTTTTCTCTCTAGCTTTGTATACTTTTATTAAAGTTGGAGATTAACTAATAAATATTATTATTATTATCTAGAGAGAAAACTATTCGATCGATTTCGAACAAATTTGCACCAAACACGTAAATTAGGTCTTTATAGATACACGTAAAAATGTTTTAAAAAATTTTGAAAAATTACCAACTTTATGGCCAAAAAACCCCCAAAAATCAGTTATTATTATTATTATTATTAACTAAACGAGAATTTTTAGAAAGATGCGGGTTTTTGCATATGGTAGGGCACATTAAAGGCTACAAATAAGCCAAATTTTATCAAAATCGTTAGAGCCGTTTTTTCTATAAAAAAATAATAACTGATTTTTTGGCCAAAAAGGGGGTTGTTTTTCAACATTTTTCAAAACCCTTTTTCGTGCATCTATACAGGCCTACTGGACATGTCTGGTGCAAATTTGGTTGAAATCGATCGAATAGTTTTCTCTCTAGCTTTGTATACATACAGACATACAGACAGACATTTTGTAAAAACCACTTTTTTGGACTCAGGGGGTCCCAAAACGGATATTTCCACAAAAATCTCAACATCGATTTTGTTTGCGATCACTATACTTTCTCTATACTATAGTATAGTGAGAAAGTAAAAGGACCTGAAAAAGCTGTGCTCGGCTGAAATTAGCCTATAGGACTTAATACATAGGTCAAAAACTTCATGTATTATTTTCAAACGCAGTTAAAAAAAAAGAATGAAATAATAGTGAAATGTATACAATGGAAAGAAGTACTTGAAAAATCCAAATAAAAAAAATCTTAATTTATTTGAGCATACATTTATCATAATAAAACCTGAGCCTGATTGTTCCTGTAATACACCTCCTGCTCGCTGCTATCTTTGCATCTGTAACCTAACTTTTTCATAACATAAGAGTAACTTTCATTAAAAGGTTACCATCTTC
>JAGFPH010004376.1:78844-90413 GCA_018207615.1 Philaenus spumarius | reverse complement strand
CTTTTTCATAACATAAGAGTAACTTTCATTAAAAGGTTACCATCTTCGGGGTTTTCCCACATGGCTGCTACTTTGGCCACAAACGGAAGGTCTATTTTCCTGGGACCAGACTTGAGTAGAACACAGTCTCTAGGATGGATAACGTCCCCTTGGCAGTGCCTCATTGCTGGGTAACATTTCCGCACGACTGCCCCGTCGTCCATCTGAAAATAAGATGATGAACATAAAATAGGTGCTGTACTAAGTAACTGTGTTTTGTTATGATCGATTGATTGATCGTTTTTTATTGCTTCTGATTTACAAAAGTTATAATTTAATTTTTACAAATAAACGTAATATTTTTAAGAACTAAACAAAAATAACCTGCTCACAAAAATTACAAAAACCCCAAATAATAGAAACCTGTGTAGGGTGGTTTTAAAACAATATATTTACATACATCAAACAAAATTCAAAGACAAAGTTGAGTGAGCTGCACGACCTGGTTCACAATACATGCACAATATTATTTACATTTAAACCTACAAACAACAATTTGACTTCTAGTCTTTTTTATAAACAACTCATAGCTACAGTAAACCTCCAATTATTCAAACTCCAACTATCCGAGTCGCTTTCAGAATTTCAGAAGAAAAAAATTAAGACGGGAACGTACTGCAATTCGCAAGATAATGATTCTGCCTACGCGCGCTATTGTCCTGCCCAACACGAAAACAGTGTAGGCACCAGGTGTCAAACGGATTAATACAGTCAAACAGTTTACTTTGACCGACATGTTCGGCAAGCAATGATATTTATTTATGTACATACGCTTAACTGTGTTAAATTTTCATTTAGTTAACTAAAGGCACTTTTTATTTAAAAATACAGTAGTTTTGTTTTCCCATTTTCAACATACATACAGTAATTAATTAACCTTTTCAGGACTGACATACTCTAAATCCTAATTCATGCTCAGACTAGGTTATTTCAAGCATGGGACAATGCGTCTGGCTTTGTATGCCTAGCGCTAGCGAAAGGTTTGTTTTACTCATAATTTAATGAAACAAAGTGAAATATATTTATAAAAAAGGTTATTTTAACATTTTCAAGTATACAGTTCAATTCTAAAATATTTTATTCTCTACAATTTGTTATAATCAAATTTCATTTTTGAATAAAATGAATTCATATATTCCTAATTCATTTTTCAAAATAGGATTCGACAAAACCTAGTAAACGCGGTCTGGCAACATGATTTTATTCTCTCTATTTTCTACTGTACCTACTACTGATAGTCGAAATAGTTCGTTTAAAGCTAGTAGACTGTAGCAAACGCCAGTAAAAAAATTATATCGGTCGTGTTAACGCGATGATAATACTCAAAGGTTAAAGTTATAAATCGTGTACACGCGACCGTAATATGTTCGGATAGTTTACTAGAGTCGCGTAAACGCAAAGCCAGTAGCGAAAAGGTTAAAATAGACCCTTTTTTCGGAAAAAATCCAATTATCTGAATTTTTGATTATCCGAATGGGGAGTGGTCCCAATTGATTCGGATAACTGGAGTTCTACTGCATTTATAACTTAAATTCAGTTATATAGTGTCTTAAAAAAGAAAACATTCTTCTTTTTTTTAATACAAATATTCAACATATGTTCATCGTAGATATATGCTATACACAGGCGCTCAGACTTAACATACATACCTGCAAGGATACAACACCTGAATGTAACACCAAAACGTCAACAGTCAAGATATTACAATATATAAGAATGTATATCTTCAAGTTTGTGGAAAATATTACGCAGCAAACTGGAGAATCTTATGTCTGTTCGAACATGATTTAACACTTTCTGACATACAACTAAAAAATTTAGGTGCTACATAATATGCATAAGATTTCATATAAATAGTGAAATTTGGATAAAATAAAACCTGAACACAAAATCTCACAATAAATACGTTTACTAACCTCAAACGCGTTTCAACGACAATGTCGCCATCCTCAGTCAAGTCGCCATTTTATTTATAGTGAAATTTGGTTCAGGTACAAAAACCTAACCTAACCTATTCCGCAATGTCAAAGCTCTTGGCCCTAGAGTGCCATCTCTATCCCTGCTTCTGTCATAAAAGGTTCTCAATATTTTATAAATAAACATTTTTTTAAAAAGGTAATATATTCAGTTTTTTGAAAAGAGGTGCACTGTGTTCGGTTTTAGGTTTGTGCGATAAGATACACAAAAAAATTCTTCCGCAGCGTAATTATTGGTTTTAATGTTGTAACGCAAGTCCCCACCAAATTTCGAGACCATATTCCGACTTATCAGTGCAAAATAGATCATTTTCAATACTTTCACAATACATATGTATCTGAACATATAAAATAGCCTAATATATTTTATTAATTAATTTTGTATACAGGTTGTGTGGTTCTTCCAAGTAAGCTTGCTCTGTTTCTATTTATGTAGTGCTTCTTTCTCATTAATCCATTTCAAGTTTAAATTTTATTTTACAAAATAAGTAAGTATATTTTCAAATTGAAAAGACATCAACCTTACATCTGGTAAACGATAGCCACAGCCGTTCTTTTCTCACTCACTGCAGCTGTTGATTACTTCAAGCATCCTTTAATATGTAAAAATAGTATATTACGTTACAAGCCCGGTAAATAGGGGTTTTCCGTTGAAGGCTTAGCCGAGTGCAAGCACAAAAAAACTCACCGGGCAAGTTACGTACGATATTTTACATTATACTACACTGTAAAAGTAACATATTTTTAATCAAAATATCTTATTATTGAAAAAAAAACACACAATTAAAACTTGTTTGATTTTTCTGTTATATTTCCATTGACAAAATCAATCAGCTGATTACATAAAACTGATATGTTTTTTGTCATTTGTAAGGTCAGCTGTTTACATAAAACTGATATGTTTATTCTTATTTGTAAAACAGCTGGTGCACGGTACATTTACAATGTAGTACACGGAAAATAAGGACTTGCGTGTCCATGAACAGGTATAGAGAACAGCTGTTTTTGGTGTAGTATAATGAAAATAATATTTAATAGGTATTTTATATCAGCTTTCTCATGACTTTCTAACAAATAATTTGGTTGCAGTTCATTACTCTATGACTTATAACAATCACGCAAAAAATATACAAAGTTTTGAGTCTATGAGATAGCATCATAGCGTAGTTGATCAGTTTCAATGTTTGTTTATTTAGTGCATTGTTTTTATTTTGGTTCGGTGTTGTCTTTTTATTTATTATAATTATTGTGATTTACAGAATTGTATGGAATTTTTTCCTCTGTATTATAAATGTTTACAAAAAATAATTAATTTTGTATTTAAAATTTTTGTACATTTTTGATTAAGTAGCCTATAACAATATTGTTTTAAATTGATCACATTTTAAATTAATAAAATCTTTAGGTGAAAACGTTTTTTAAAGTTTCATGTGAAGAAAATGTTTGGAACATTTCGTATATTTTTGATTTAAAAAAATACTTTTGGAACTTTTATTTACAAAAAAATATTTTCCTGTTCGGAACTAAAAAATAAAATGGAGGAAAATTTTCAAAAATATTTTATAATAAACAGGGCCGGCCCTGTGGGGGGGGGGGACAAGATTTTCAGCTGCCCAGGGCACTGCATCAAGCGCCGAATTTTGTTTTGCCTTCCGGGCATACAGTTCACTTTGCACTGTCATCAGACAATACAATTGTATTCTTATTTACCAAACATTCATGACTACTAGTCTATAAAGTTTTTATAAAAACGAGTCCATAGAGTTGAACCAGGTAGGTAGGGGGTGCCCAAAGTAAGCTCGCCCCGGGTGCCTCCACTCCTAGGGTGGAGTATTATAACGTATACTTTACTTCAATGGAATACATTCTATGGATTTTAAAATGATAATATGCACAAGTTCTACGCGCCAGAAATAATGTTACCAAAAACTATATGAATCTTTTATGGTTTAAAAAAATTATTTCCGATAATTTCACGCAACATTTACTTTTAATTATTTTATGTTATTGCACCCTTTTTAAATCATTATTGCATCTGCACTTGCAGTAATTATTCTTTATGAACAAAGAACTTTGTGAAAATACTTTGATTATGATATAATCGATGTAAAATAATCTCATCCAAAGTAGTACCAATGGAACTAACGCACACTTTTACGCAAACATTTATGATTAGTTCACAAGTACAGATACTTACTGTTATAAAGACCTTTGCTTTGTAAGGCTGTCCTTCCCACGACCAACCGTTAGACCACTTGGGTAAAGGATGACTTTTCCTAGGTCCTGCTTCTACTTCGGCATCTCCTTCTTCCGAGGAGTCGTTCTGTGTTAACTGTTTGTTGGGGCCTGTTTCAATACCAAAATAATTTGCAAATTTAAAATGGAACAAATTTATCGATTATTTAAATATTCTAAATTGTCATTACAAAAACACATTTAGGTTTCGGATGCTTCATTTGATCCTTTGGCTTATAAATAATAAACATGTAGATGAAAAATATCACAATTGAAAAAACATGGCCCACATACCCGGGACCTTTAGCATTTTTTCACTTATATTACTTGAAACCCATGTTTTTCACTTTTTATTTGAAAAGTACTGAAAAATAAATAAACTTTTGTTTACTCCTCCAATTTGGATGCAGTTTTCTGCATTGTGTTCAGAAAAATATCAGGAAGAAAGTATACATACGACCAGTTTCGGGAAAAAGCGGAAATTCATCGCGGGTTCATAAAGTGCACATTTTTTTTGAAACCTCTAAAAGTAGATGAAAAGCCGTGAAAATTGGTACTCGGGGGTTTTTGGGGGCGTTGATCTTATTTCTGACCATGTGAAATGCACCGGGGGGGGGGGGGGGAATTTGTATTTTCTTCTTCTTTCGACACAGCTTTATAACAGACTCTCAGCAAGCAGTATTATTCCATACTTTCACTTTTTCTCTCTATCTCTCTTCTTCTTTCCTGTGACCCCTCCCAACATTTCAGAGCTGCGCACAAGCTGAAACAGCTGCCATGGGAACCGGCCTGATCCTGATTATATGTCGTCATCTCAAAATTTTTCAAAACCTTATGTTTCTTCCCCCCCCCCCCTCACACCTCCCCGCGCATAGGGGATGTTTTTCATAGTTAGAATTGAAATCAGCGCCCCCAAAAACCCCCGAGAGGAAATTTTCAAATCTGTGATGCAACTTAACAAATTTCTCCCCATTGCCCTCTGTAACACCGGAGGTATTTAGCATGGTCAGAAATGAAATCAGCCCCCCAAAAACCACCGAGTACCGATTTATTCCTGGTATTTTTCTGAACACGATGCAGAAAACTGCATCCAACTCGGAGCTGTAGGCTAAAATTTATTTATTCGTTTCGAAATCGTACTAGTTTGCCTGGTCTACTTGCTCCGGGAAAATGTTTACAATTAACAAAATTTCAGGGCAGGTAGATGTGTCGTGTTCAAATACTGTACTTGAGTTTAATGTTACGGATGCTACATTTATTTCACTGATGAATGCAGAATGATTATTATTGAAATAAACGGTACCAGGAACTGGCACATACTTTCTCACAAACACATTTAAATTACTAAACAGATTCACTGTGACTTGTAGGGTGGGGTAGGAGTGTTTTTTATTAAATTTGGAGATTAACTAATAAATATTATTATTATTATCTAGAGAGAAAACTATTCGATCGATTTCGAAAAAATTTGCACCAAACACGTCAATCAGGTCTTTATGGATGCACGTAAAAAAGTTTTGGATATTCTTTTAAAACAACCCGCTTTATGGCCAAAAACCCCCAAAAATCTGTTATTATTATTATTATTAGCTAAACGAGAATTTTTAGAAAGATGCGGGTTTTTGTATATGGTAGGGCACATTAAAGGCTACAAATAAGCCAAATTTTATCAAAATCGTTAGAGCGGTTTTTTTATAAAAAAATAATAACTGATTTTTTGGGGGTTTTTTTTTGCCAAAAAGGGGGTTGTTTTTCAAAAATTTTCAAAACCTTTTTTCGTGCATCTATACAGGCCTACTGGACATGTCTGGTGCAAATTTGGTTGAAATCGATCAAATAGTTTTCTCTCTAGCTGTGTATACTTTTATTAAAGTTGGAGATTAACTAATAAATATTATTTTTATTATCTAGAGAGAAAACTATTCGATCGATTTCGAAAAAATTTGCACCAAACACGTCAATTAGGTCTTTATAGATGCACGTAAAAATGTTATGACAAAATTTGAAAAACAACCTCTTTATGGCCAAAAAACCCCCAAAAATCAGTTATTATTATTATTATTAGCTAAACGAGAATTTTTAGAAAGATGCGGGTTTTTGTATATGGTAGGGCACATTAAAGGCTACAAATAAGCCAAATTTTATCAAAATCGTTAGAGCGGTTTTTTTATAAAAAAATAATAACTGATTTTTTGGTTTTTTTTTTTTTGCCAAAAAGGGGGTTGTTTTTCAAAATTGTTCAAAACCCTTTTTCGTGCATCTATACAGGCGTACTGGACATGTCTGGTGCAAATTTGGTTGAAATCGATTAAATAGTTTTCTCTCTAGCTGTGTATACTTTTATTAAAGTTGGAGATTAACTAATAAATATTATTTTTATTATCTAGAGAGAAAACTATTCGATCGATTTCGAAAAAATTTGCACCAAACACGTCAATTAGGTCTTTATAGATGCACGTAAAAATGTTATGACAAAATTTGAAAAAACATCTGGTGTGCACATCACACAACTTTCCTTACCAAAATAGATGCTGTATCAATTACCAAATTTTTCGAGCGAGAGATTGATGATACCATTTTCGAGTTAATAGGAGTATCCGTTTCGAAGAAAGCGGTACTAACTTCAAAACGGTTAATCTCACGGACCTGATTTTGGTCTCAATCGATTTCTCACCCCCCAAAAATGTCAAGGTCGATACCAAACACGGCTAGTTTAAAAAAAGTCATTTTTGCCCCCAAAAAGGGCGTTTTTAGGGTCAATTTTTGAAAAAATGGAAAAAGTTGAGTGGGGTATCTTTTTTGACATTCTTTTGGACGCTGAATCGAATGAGACCATTTTCAAGTCGATAGGACCAGCCATTTCGGAGATACAAACAAAATAACTTGCGTTTTTGTAATAACTTTTTTCAACGAATTTTTAAGGGTATAGGCCTATAGCGTACATAGCGTGTTAATGGGGTCTGAGTAGAGTATGTTAGCAAAGTTTAATCAAAATCGTTAGAGGGGTTTTGGAGTAAATACCAAAAATGTGCTAAAAACTGGTCCCACGGTAAGACACCAACTCCGATTTGCTTCAAATTTACATGGGTTAAATTGTTTACGTGTTTGAAGATATCCTGTAAATTTCAGCTTGATCCGTCCAGCCGTTTGCCCTGTGCATTCCGGACACACACACACACAGACACACAGACACACAGACACACAGACAGACCAATTGCCAAAAATGCATTTTTTGGACTCAGGGGGCCTTGAAACGTAAAGATATTATGAAAACTCGACATCGAATTTTTGGGTCGATCGCAATACTTACCTTACCTAGTATAGGGTAAGGAAAGTAACAACCTCTTTATGGCCAAAAAACCCCCAAAAATCAGTTATTATTATTATTATTAGCTAAACAAGAATTTTTAGAAAGATGCGGGTTTTTGTATATAGTAGGGCACATTTAAGGCTACAAATAAGCCAAATTTTATCAAAATCGTTAGAGCCATTTTTTTATTAAAAAATAATAACTGATTTTTTGGGGGTTTTTTGGCCAAAAAGGGGGTTGTTTTTCAAAATTGTTCAAAACCCTTTTTCGTGCATCTATACAGGCGTACTGGACATGACTGGTGCAAATTTGGTTGAAATCGATCAAATAGTTTTCTCTCTAGCTTTGTATACATACAGACATACATACATACAGACAGACATTTTGTAAAAACCACTTTTTTGGACTCAGGGGGTCCCAAAACGGATATTTCCACAAAAATCTCAAGATCGATTTTTTTGCGGTCACTATACTTTCTCTATACTATAGTATAGTGAGAAAGTAAAATTATTACACCGTTTATAATACTATTAATTTTGTATCAAAACAATATTAGGTAGTTAAGCCTGGTTATAGAAAAATTGATTTCTTACAGTTAAAAATAAAAATAATATTTTAAAACTCGGTAAAGTAGTTTTTCAACTGTACAAAAATCTTCACAAGTGGATTGGTGACAAACTTATAATGTTCATAAAGTCCCTTTAACCCCCTTTATTATTTTTGTCACTGAAAATAAGTTGACAAAACTTTGTATGTATGTTGAGTTGCATAACAGGACAACGTTTTTAACATATCTGACCCTCTATGATTTTGGGGGCTTGAATTTCAAACATAAAGGTAGGTCATGTAATACACCACTGAAAAGCTGATTAAAAGAGAAACAGAATGGCGCAAACTAGAGCTCAGTATCTTGCTTCGTTTCAAAGTAATGGACAATCAAAGTTCTGGAAAATTATATTTTGATTGTAACATAGGTTATTAATTTGTAACACATTTTAAAAATAGAAACTGTAAATAAATGTAGTACGGTACCAGTAATTGATCTGAGTTTACATGTGTACTTGAAAAACTTTGGGGAAATTTAAATGGAACCGGAAGTACAACGCTCCTGACTTTCTCCACTGTATAAGCACTACTTTTCATGTACTGATAGGATAGCAATACCTCCCTCATTTTGTTTCTGATATTTGTTGTGATAGCACTCAGTTTTGCCTTTGAACAAATGAATCGCTCAAATGAAAAAGATTTTGAAATATTTTTTTTACGGACAAAAACCTGCTTTGGTGTTATAATAAAAATATCATTTTCCACAACTTTGACTGTCCATTACTTTGAAACGAAATAAGATATAAGCTCTAATTTGTGCCATTTTGTTTCTCTTTTAATAAGCTTTTCAATGGTGTACTACATGACCTACTTTTATATTCGAAATTGTTAATGCCCCTTACCTTACACCCTACCTAAGCCCTCCAAAATCATAGTAGCCCAGTCAATGAATGATTCTAGAAGAAAAGTCAATAAGCGGAAAGACCAACTATGGCACATTGTTTGGGGTACCTAGTAGTATAACATACTAAAAGTCGACCCTAGGTGTGCGTCGACATTGCGATATAATAATAATAAAATATAAAGGGGAAAAACACAATAAGTCGACTTCCTACGGACGTATGACGTTATATAAACTAACTCAACTAAAGCGAGAAACAAGACATTTTCCGTCAACATAGCGACATAATAGTAATAATAAAATAAAATAATATACTGAGGCGAAATACACAATAATTTGACTTTCTACGAACTAGATAAGAACTGGAGAGAGCTCACGAGGGTAGACTGCATGGGGAACAAATAATAAATGATTCCAATGCAAAGAAACGTTTTTTTCGAAAATTACTGATTTTCAAGAGCGTATATCTCATTAACGGTTACAGATAGGAAAAATATTATACGTATGAAAAATGTAGAGCATTTTGTCAGCCTTTATTTTGTATATGTATATATTTTTTGTAGGACCAACCCCTACTGAGATATAGGCAAAAAATACAAAAATGGTACCTTTAACCCCCCTTCCCCCTCTTCCGCCACCCCTAGGGTCAAGGACTTTTAGTATGTTATACTACTAAGTACCCCAAACAATGTACCATAGTTGGTCTTTCCGTTTATTGATTTTCCTTCTAGACCCCCCCTTTTGAGCATTCCTTGACTAGGCTATAGAGGGTCAGATATATGTAAAAAAATGTGTCCTGTTATAATACACAAGATATATTCAAAGTTTTGTTAACTTATTTTCAGTAACAAAAATAATGAAGAGGGGTAAAGGGACTTTATGAACACTCTGTATATTCACGATCTTACAAGAGCAATACCATTCAAACATTTGCTCTAATGAATTGTTACCAAATTATGTAAAAAAAAAAGAAATCTTACAAATGCAAATAAGTGGTTGATTTGTAAGAAACTACTTACGTTTGAGTACCTTTAACAAACAAAACCGTAAAAGAGTTTAGTAAAAGGTATCAAACAGTTTGAATATATCAATGGCTTATTACAAAGTCTAATAAAGAGGTCTAGAATGACAGCTCATGAATTTTAAGAAGGGTTTGTTTTGCATTTTAATCGCAAGTGAGCATCACAATTTATTCGTGATCGGGTTTTTAATAAACAAAGGCATAGTTAAGCATCTTCTGTTAGATAATTTTTGTCAAAAATTTCAGTTTGTTTAACAGGTTCACTGCTAAGGCGGCACATGTGAGCTTGACACTGAACACTATGAGAAGTGGCCGACTTTAACCTTATGGACGCACTTGTGCGTCCGCTTTAAAATATTAGTGATTACTATGTAGAAAGGTTCAAAAATAAAAAATAAAGTAATTTATACTTATTTAGACTATAAATATACAAAATAAAAGGCCAGCTCCTAGCCATAGGAAATACAAAATTTTAGTAGCAGTGAAAATGTTAAGATCATATTTACAGTTTATAAGTCATAGCTTACCTTTTCCGGTCTTGGAATGACTCCTCAACAAGTGATCGGCTTTTGTTTTCTCCTGTATTTTCTTTCCACGTTTTTTCTTCACAGTTTCCACCCTTTGGTCTTCTTCGACGTGGATGTTTTCTTCGCGAACAGAACTCGATGATTTCCGCCTTTCAACGACTTTACTACTTCTCCGCCTGTTGTTTACTTTAGACGTGATGACAGGTTTGGGTTTGGACGACTCGGCCTCTAACGGTTCGATGTTCTCTTCCGTCACTATTTCGTCTCTTTTAACACATTTTTTTTTCCCAGGTTGCACTTTGGTTTTTTTAACACTTTTAGCCACTTTTGTAAACGGTTCGTTCGTATCACTATCGAGGGATTTCCTCTTTTTAGTTTGTTTCTTGACGGGAACTGTCGCACGGTTGTCCGATAACGGTATCTGCTTCTCGACAGGGGATTCGGAGTCGGACGAAACAACTTTCTCACTGGGCAACGCTAACCTCTCCTGAATGTCCGGTTGTACTTTAATTTCCGTAATTTCAACGGGAAAAGATATTTCTACGTTCTGTTTCTTCACTTCGGACGTATATTTCATAGATTTTCTTCTCTTCCTGTTGTTTTCCATAGAATAACTAGCGTCTTCGACCTCGATCTTGACATTCTCAGTCTTGGGTATGTTCTCCGCGACCAGTACGGACTCGCTCAACACTTTACTGATGGCGAGAAGTCCCGTTTCGCACTTGTTGTCGGTTAGAGGTTTGATACTAGGCGGCGAATCCCCCCACTGTCCGGCCGTTGCGAGAGCGGGCGATGGAGGCGGTGGCATTCCGGCACTTCCTCTGGCAGGACTCGGAGGTCCCAAAGCACCGGGCGGTTCTAAGGGTAGGGCTAAAGCGACGGGAGGAAGAGGTGTTGTTTGGTGGGTTTTTAGAGACCCCTTACTGGCACCAGTAAGAGGCCCAGTATGGACGTTTTTTGGACAGGACTGCATAGGACACGGACAGCTCTGATACGCTGGATCTGCAACAAAAG
>JAGFPH010004376.1:41041-70146 GCA_018207615.1 Philaenus spumarius | reverse complement strand
CGAAAATTTGTGAATTTTTAAACAACGATAACTTTTGAATGCGTCGTCCGATTTTCATTTTCAAAAAAGCAGTCGACGCAGTTTTTTAAGCACAAAAAATGTACACATGGTTTTATTATGATTTTTTCGCACGCTTTAAAGTTATTTTTAAAAAATATAAAAATTCCAAAAAAAATTTAGGTTATTTTTTTAAATTTCTTCGGATTGGCTCGATGGATTAACTCTCAAATCTAATCAGATCTAAGTTTTGATACACCCTTTCGAATGACATGTCGTAGAATTCAATCGGTTGATTCGTTTTTGAGAAACTGTACGACAAAAATTTATTTACACACATACATCCACACACACACACACACACACACACACACACACACACACACACACACGGTCGGACACCTCGGCGGGAATAGTCAGAATGGCTTCCTGGGACCTCGAAACGTGGAGATTTAATGAAAACTCGACTTTCGAAAATCGGACCGAAATCAATAACTTCCCTTTATTGGTAGCGGGAAGTTAAAAAGACGCTAACGCCCGAGTTGACGTATCAGCAGAGTACGACAGTGAGACTTAACAAGACAGATAAGAAAAAAAAAACAATTTATTTTAACGTAAAAATAATTTAGAGAATGTAGATGAAGATGTTGGATGCTACATAAAGCTAATATTTGTGTAACCCATTTGATAATGTTATGTCTCCACTTAATACGGAGTTTCACCCAGAACTAATCGAACAATTAAAGCCGTCGTATTAAAGCCTTTAACAATAAACTTAGGGCCTTCCTTGTAAAGCGGTAATTTTAATCGGTGGAGGAGTACCTGAAGCAATTAATAGATTTTATAGTTGTTTTATGTCATGGGCGCCCATACCTATGGGCAGAGAGGGGCCACGGCCCCCTAGCTCCCAGGTAAAGGAAAATATATGTATTATTAATTATAGTCGGGTATTTTTCTTTAAAGAGATTAGCACTAAAATATGTTTTAAAAGATATTTGGCGTTTGACTTTACATATACTTATTTTATTTTTGACAAGGGTTCAAGCATAAGCTGCAATGCACTGTGTATTGAAAATACTCCCAATACGGTGGTTGGCGTGCGAAGCACGCAATACATTGTATATTTAAAATAATATGGGGGTTGGCGTGCGAAGCACTCAATGCATGGTGTATTGAAAATACCCCCAACACGGGGGTTGGCGTGCGAAACACGCAATGCTCTGTGCATTGAAAACTCTTCCAAGGGGTTGGCGTGCGAAGCACGCAATGCTCTGTGCATTGAAAATTCTCCAATATGCGGGTTGGCATGCGAAGCACGCAATGCATTGTGTAAAGAAAATACTCTCAATACGGGGGTGGGCGTGCGAGCACGCAATGCTCTGTACATTGAAAACTCTCCAATATGCGGGTTGGCGTGCGAAGCACGCAATGCATTGTGTATAGAAAATACTCTCAATACGGGGGTTGGCGTGCGATACACGCAATACTCTGTGCATTGAAAACTCTTCCAAGGGGTTGGCGTGCGAAGCACGCAATCCATTGTGTATTGAAACTACTCCCAATACGGGGGTTGGCGAGCGAAGCACGCAATGCTCTGTGCATTGAAAACTCTCCAATATGCGGGTTGGCGTGCGAAGCACGCAATGCATTGTGTATAGAAAATACTCTCAATACGGGGGTTGGCGTGCGAAGCACGCAATCCATTGTGTATTGAAACTACTCCCAATACGGGGGTTGGCGTGCGAAGCACGCAATGCTCTGTGCATTGAAAATTCTCCAATATGCGGGTTGGCGTGCGAAGCACGCAATGCATTGTGTATAGAAAATGCTCTCAATACGGGGGCGGGCGTGGGAGCACGCAATGCTCTGTACATTGAAAACTCTCCCAAGGGGTTGGCGTGCGAAGCACGCAATGCATTGTACGTTGAAAATACTCCCAATACGGGGGTTGCCGTGCGAAGGTATTTGAAAATACGCGGTTGGAGTGCAATTCACTGTGCGTCGGCCGCTTCTTATAGTGTTCGGTGTCAAGGTCACATGTGCGTCCTTAGCAGTGTACGTGTTAAAAGGGTTTAAATTCAAATCCCCCCCCCCAAAGTTTTCCTGGTTACGGCCTTGATGTGTATTAAGTGTATTCTGTATACATGTTTATAATTTATATATATTATGACAACTAAAATGTATAACAAGCAGAAATGCTACTGTAACCTCTAAGGCCAATAAATCGATCAATCAGTCTTAATTTCCACTTCTAAATGTCTTCCGTTTTCCTACATAACGACAATCAGTTACATCAGATATGGATTAATTTCTGTCCATTCGTTCGTAAATTGGTGATTCCTCAATTATTAAATTTGATCGGGTAACGCGTGCGGCCGCCATGTCATGACAAGTTGGTTCCATTTTAAATGTTGACGCTAACACCGAACCTCGAACGGAAACAATGAAGTCGACAGTCGCGGACGAAAGTCATCGACCTAATCGAAAACACGCGTTCTCGTTATATTTCTGCTCAATTACCTCTTCTCTCCGTGCCGCTATTTTTTTGTCAAGTATTCACCAAAATCCAGGTTATCGGCATCCTGCTCGTACCTTCTGACCCGTTAATAGCAAACTATATTCGAAAGAATAATCAAACCGCAGTTTGAGCTCGCGAAGACAAGGAAACTGGGCCAATTTGCTTACTTTTTGTGCGAATTGAAAATTAAATTTTGTCATGACTAGAGGGTATCGATCCTGCTCGCTTCGCTCACCAATTCCCGCGGCGAAACAATTCCAAACGTATCTATAATATATAAAAGCGAAATACCACTCACTCACTCATCACGACTTCACAAAAACTAATGAACGGATTGAAATGAAATTTGGTATGTAGCTTCATCTAGGGCCATAGGTGCTCAGTAAGAAAGGGTTTGAAAAAATTCTAAATTTTAGGGGGGGTTTGGGGGGATCAAAGTTATTAAATCACGATTTCTTCAAAACTACCGAACGGATTGCAATAAAATTTGGTATGTAGCTTCCTCTAGGGCCATAAGTGTTCACTAAAAAAGGGTTTTAAAAAATTGGAAATTTTAGGGGGATTTGGGGGAGTAAAAATTACTAAATCACGATTTCTCCAAAATTACCGAACAGATTGGAATGAAATTTGGTATGTAGCTTCCTCTAGGGCCATTGGCGCTCGCTAAGAAAGAGTTGCAAAAAATTCGAAATTTCATGGGGGGTTTGGGGGATCAATGTTATTAAATCAAGCTTTATTCAAAACTACTGAACGGATTGGAATGAAATTTGGTATGTAGCTTCCTCTAGGACCATAGGTGCTCACTAAGAAAGGGTATGAAAAATTTCGAAATTTTAGGAGGGGTTTGGGGAGATCAAAGTAACTAAAATCATAATTTCAGATCTTTTATTATTATGACAATAGTGCTTTTATTATTTAAGATCTCTATATATAAAAGCCAAATACCACTCATGACTGAGCACTTAAAAGAATACAATTACGTTAAAAAGACTGAAAATACCAACCACCACGGGCAACGCCATACGGGTCAGCTAGTGCTCTGATATTTTCACGGTTGAACAGAGGCATTTGATGGGGGTAGCGGTGACCTAGATACTGACGCATGCGCAGTAGTACCGGAGTTTTTGCGTGGATGGCAGGAATTCTTAAACTTATATTTAAAATGTTTGCCAAACAAAGAATAGCTTATTTATAGTTGTTTAAAAAATAATAGAAACAATATTTCCTAACTGCAAGTAGGATTAATATGTTTTTCTATTAAAGTACATACCTTCACCTGTCATATACACATAACTGTTATTTTACTAAAATTACTAAAATCCAACTGAAAATAATTCGACCACGCAGCTGAACCGCTGACGTGAGTTGAGCAAATTTCCAAAATTAAGTTTCTAGGCCTATGTTTTAGGGGTTTCGACCAACAATTTGGGAAATAGGTCTATTCTCGACGGTGCTGAATAGCTGCAAAATGGTTCGCACGCCATTCCGCATATTGGGAGCATCTTCAAAACACAAAGCATTGCGTGCTTCGCACGCCAACCCCCGTATTGGGAGTATCTTTAATACACAATGCATTGAGTGCTTCGCACCCCCATTCCGGATTTTGGGAGTACCTTCAACACACAAAGCATTGCGTGCTTCGCACGCCAACCTCTGTTTTAAGAGTATCTTAAATACACAATGTATTGCGTGCTTCCCACGCCAACCCCGCAGTAAAATCCACCACATGGCTTTGAATCGAATACTTTTATGATATTTTACGTTTTGATCGATTTTGGGCAAACCAAGCGAGCTTATAAGCTCGCGTAAAAAAACAAAATGTGCAGAATAACATCCTACATTTATATTATTTGTAGAAAAAACTGTACAAAAAATTAATTCTCGCAGGAAAAATCTCAAAAAATAGTTACTTCCGGTCAAAAAACGTGCTTCCGGTTGTTTTATAACGAACTCGTCCGAGCGACGTAGACAACCAACATGTGTATCGAATTTGAACCAAATCGGACTTAAAATGCGGCCGCTAGAGTGCGAACACAAATATACGATTTTTAATGACACCCCAAATCGTGTACTGGTGACCATGTTCGGTACTCATTTGCTACTCCCGACTTTGGGTCTTACCATAAGGGCCACTGCAATAGCTCATTTTTCCTATGGAAATTCGCTAATAATGCTAAAAATTACACAACAAAAGTTATCAATAAAGAACAAAAATAATAATAATTATTATATGATTAGTAAATTAATCATATTTAAATGATATGATTCAATGTATATAAATGCAAAAATCTTTAGAACGTTTTGAGATATGGATGTGTGGTTTTCGCAATTGATTTTGTCTTAAAATTCTGCATTCAAACGCTGTATCACATGACCACTTTCCCTTAAAAAAAGTCAAATTCAAAATGGCGGATCCAAGATGGTGGACCAAATTTTTGACATTTTAATAAAATAGTATTTTTATATAGTGTAGGTTCCTCGTCTACCTTCGAATTTTCCTTATATACGAAATATTAAGCCGTTCTCAGACTTTTCACCCACCATGTATTATGTATACAGGGTGTATCAGAGCGGGTGGCCGGCTTGTATAGCATTTAAACGAGAATACTTAGACATTTAGACTGATAACCCCCTATTTCGACCTTAAGGAATTCAGGAAAAATGTTATCAATCCTCTAAAATGCCCCAAAAGGGTATTTTTGGGGGTGGGGGTTGGTATTCTCGTTCCAATGCTATACAAGCCGGCCACCCGCTCTGATACACCTTGTATAGTTACAAATTAAGAACGATATCATAATTTTCCGAGACCAGGCAGAAAGTCGAACGATATTTGATATTGTGAAAGCTGAACGAAGTGGGAAGAATAAATGTATTTGCTCTGAGAAGGCAAGTCGAGAGCAGGAAGTGCCGTTATATTCGCACGCCACGCGCATGCGCTCATTGCGCGCCTAACTGTAAACCTACTTCTCACATGTTTAGTGCCGATACAATCCTTGCAGTTATACTAGTTTTGTAAATTAGAAAATGCGCAAAATAAAGTTAAAAAATACACGTGTCTCTAATTGGTTGGTTATCATCGGAGCAATGAACGCTACAGAAACGTACCCTGTCGGTCATTTCTTCAACTTAACGGGCGCAGTGTGACGAAACGCCCCATTCTCTGGTCGAGAGTTTATTTACCCTACAGTAATTATAATGGATATAATAGAACATAATATCCTTTATTTCAACATTACCTTAGTACAGTAAGATTAGCTTTTATAACATCCTTGGGCGCCCATATGATATTTTCTCGGGAAGGGGGGCTCTAGACCGGGGTATGGAAGGGTCTGCTCCAGTAAACGAGAAATCAACAGGAAACGCTAGCGCCTCTCACTGTATCCCTATCTAAACAGTGCAATTTCTTGAGCTGACATTGCCTCATTTCAAACCATTTTATAAGTATATCTTTTGTAATTGAGTGTTGAAAAAAAAAACTGAATATTCTTTATAAAATTTCGGATCCGGCTTGTAAATTATTTTTCATTATTAATTTTTTTATCGTGTTAGGAAAAAAATTCAAACTTTGTACTTACAAAATGTCAATTACACAACAAACCAAAAGCATTTTTAAAAAACTAAATTGCAACACGGATGCGTATTGTGACTGTGCTTAAAATGAGACTTTGCAAACAATTTTATGATACAAAATAAACGAAATAAATGGTTTGAAATTTAACATTGCTCTTATGGGATAAAAATCCAAGATGACCGCCACTACAGCAGACCCTTAAAACGTTCACTGCTAAGGACGCACATGTGAGCTTGACACTGAACACTATGAGAAGCGGCCGACGCACACATTGCACGTATTGGGAGTATTTTCAATGCATAGTGCATTGCGTGCTTCGCACGCCAACCCCCACTGGTAGTACTTTAAATACATACTGCATTGCGTACCTCGCACGCCAACCTCCGTATTGGGAGTATATTCAATACACAATGCATTGCGTGCTTCGCACGCCAATTTTAGGCCTATAAGCTATGGACGCACATGTGCTTCCGCATTAAAATATTAGTGATTATTACGTAGAAAGGTTCAAAAATAAAGAATAAAGTAATTTCTACTCACTTAGACTATAAGTATAAAAAATAAAAGGTCAGCTCCTAGCATAGGAAATACGAAATTTGCGTAGCAGTGAACGTGTTAAGGAGTACCTTCGGCAAAAGGAGTCCTGGGATATTTTTGACCTCCCCAAGAAAACTTTAAAGATTCGGAAAGCCAATTTGGCTGTTCAGGTGAAATATTAACCCACACAGCATTGCGTCCTGTACCTTTACACCGTCAGTGAATACACAAACACCCATAACAGGCCGCACCCATAATAGAGACTCATAATAGAGGCCGCACCGAGTAGTGACCCAGCAGATCATGCTTGAACTCTTGTAAAAAATAAAGTATATGTAAAATTAAACGGCAGATAACATTTAACACATATTTTAGTGCTTATCACTTTATTAAAGAAAAATGTCTGACTATAATTGATAATGTACATATTTTTCTTCCCCTGGGAGCTAGGAGGAGGGGGCGTGCCCCCCCCCCTGCCCATAGGTTGGGAGTCCATGCCAGCTTACCCGTGCAAATATTTCGCAAGTTAGGAGTAGGCCTACACTTACCTGATTTAATACGTTGATTTAGTTCAGTTAGTTACGTTTATTTGTTTATCTACGACCATTGCAATAAACACCAATAACGCTATTACAAGTAACATCAGAAAGAGGTACATTACAAACCAAAAGCCAACCCGATTAGGTAATGATATCATTACCTAACAGGAGTCACTTTACATAATAGGCTCTAGACCAATGAGAGCTCGTCATTTGACGGAAGTAGAGTTGTAATAAAAATAACGCTATTCGTACATCAGCTGATTGTACCCATACGTTCCGGATGTTAGTGTGTTATTGTAACTAACCTCAAACGTGAGTTGACGCATTCCGCAAACATGAGTGATAGTGATGAATTTTGTTTAACTCCAGAGGAAATTAATACAAAAACAAATTCGGCTCTGAACAATTTGTTGCCAGAAAAATCTAAATTTCGTTATGAAAAGGTTTATAACCAGTTTATGGAGTGGAAAACTAGAAATGGTGTTAGTTCGTTTTCCGAGAATGTTTTCATTGCGTATTTTGAGGAATTGGCCCAAGATAAGAAACCTAGTTCGCTTTGGTCTATTCAAATTGAAGAATTATTACACACTTCTTATTTTTTTACACCCTGTATATTTTTGGTCGTAGATAAAGTAGTGTACGCAACGATTGTATTCAGCCTTTAAGCCACTCGTGAGATATTTAGAACACTCGCTTCGCTCGTGTTCCAACTTACATCTCACTCGTGGCTTAAAGGCCTTCATAATACAATCGTTGCGTAAACTACTATTACGTTTGTTTATAAATAACAGTTTATAAAAATGTATAACGCTTTACGTTGATTTAATTTGATTGATTTGAGTGATGTATTACACTTGCTTACGGAATGTAAACAATCCAACTAACAGCTGTCATGTTAGTTAAACAGATGGTTAATAGATGGCGCCTTTCATTAGGAACCATATACAGTATAATATAAAAGTTTTGTTAGTACATATTTGTAACGAAAACATGAATTTTAAGATGTTTGTCTATTTTTCGTAAACAGCGGGGTACATAAGCTTTAAAAATTAACTTCTATAATTAATTTTTATGAAGAATTAAGGGAGATAGCGACAAAAAAAACATTTTTAAGAAATAATATATAATGATTTTTAAGAATGACTTTACGGCTGACTGTTGGGTTGACATTTCTAAAATATTAAACACAAGCCAGTGCATTAACACACAATTATATCAACATTACCGTTAAGTAAAATTAAACTTTTCTATATTAAACACTATAAAGACATACACACCACTACAAATATATAGGGAGTTTCTTACATAGTACGTCAAACTTTGGTGTGGGTTCCTTATACTTAAAATTAAACAGAAACGTTCCTATAAACATTTGCCCTAAAAAGCTTCGTTTTCCAGATGTGCGCCATTTTTTTTACAAAATCTGTATATATAAAAGTGAAATACCACTCACTCATTCACTCATCACGATTTATCAAAAAATACCAACCGGATTGAAATGAAATTTGGTATGTAGCTTCCTCTAGGGCCATAAGTGTTCACTAAGAAAGGGTTTGAAAAAATGCGAAATTTTAGGGGGGTTTGAGGGGATCAAAGTTATTAAAAAACGATTTCTTCAAAACTACCGAACGGATTGGAATGAAATTTGGTATGTAGCCTCCTCTAGGGCCATAAGTGTTCACTAAAAAAGGGTTTTAAAAAATTGGAAATTTTAGGAGGGTTTGGAGGGTAAAATTACTAAATCACGATTTCTCAAAAATTACCGAACAGATTGGAATGAAATTTGCTATGTAGCTTCCTCTAGGGCCATAGGCGCTCGCAAAGAAAGGGTTTCAAAAAATTAGAAATTTTAGGGGGGGGTTTGGGGGATCAAAGTTATTAAATCACGATTTCTTCAAAAGTACCGAACGGATTGGAATGAAATTTGGTATGTAGCTTTCTCTAGGGCCATAGGTGCTCACTAAGAAAGGGTATGAACAATTTCGATATTTTAGGAGGGGTTTGCGGGGATCAAAGTTACTAAAATCATAATTTCAGATCGTTTATTATTATGACAATAGTGCTTTTATTATTTAAGATCTATATATATAAAAACCAAATACCACTCACTGACTGAACACTTAAAAAGAATACAATTACGTTAAAAAGACTGAAAATACCAACCACCACGGGCAACGCCGTACGGGTCAGCTAGTAATTCATATATCTAGAGAAATGTTTGACTGATTGAGTTCAAACTTGGCATGAAGCTTAACCCAACAATGATCTATCTCAAGAAAAATAAACTATTATATCCAATCATGCGTTATAAAATATACGAAATAATTTGATTTGAACATTTAACATTATTTACCAACTTAGCTTTGAGGTTAGTATCTAATCCTACACATTTATTATAGGTACAGAAAACATGACATATGTGTATAGAAAGTCCTAACGGGGATGGCGTGCGAAGCACGCAGGGGTCTTCTGCAGTCATTAATAAATTCTATAAACTCTGGTTTAGACAATACCTTTCCATGGCAACACGACTTTCTAAACTCTGCTAATATTGAACATTCTTTCCAAAGATATTGAGAAATATCTTCTTCCTTTACTCCCATACTATACAATATGAAATTTCCCACCTTGAACCCACGGTTTATTATAATTTAAAAAGATTAATTCTGCCGAAATCTTAAATATCAATTTTATTTCCCTTATTGTAAACTTATCATTACTAATTGTCACGCAAATGTAAAATTAAATTTACATAAATGCTGTGGTAGGCTACGTACCCCCATTTGCTGGCAAAAATGTTCTGTTTTTTCTGTTAAAAATTTCTTTATTAAAAGACTTAACTCCTGCGAATTCCAAGATTGTAAACTTTTTCGTAAATCTACTTCATATTTTCTCTATAATAATTTCAATAGATGTCAAATTTTAAAATATATTATTATAATATATGTTTGCCTAAATTCCCTTTTTCTTACTAGCAACTCTATAAATTATAAATTGACCGCGGCAAAATATATGTTTATTTTTTTTAATACAATTTTTTTTAATCCGCTCTCGAGCGAAATCGGAACGAAGTCGGGTGTAATTCTTTCGCTTTCATCTCACTACCTACAGTTAAAAAACAAACACATTTTTTTGAAATTTCTACAATTTTTATTTTTCAATCTTGACGACCAAGGTTTCGCCCGTGACGGCATTGAGGAGGCAGCTTATACAGACTTATAAAAATAAAAATTGTAGAAATTACAAAAAATTGTGTTTGTTTTTAAATTGAATATGGAATTCTACCAAGTACCTTCGGCCCTCACTATCAATCGTATAAATACCTACAGTGATATTGTCAGTTTTTTGGCACAATTTGGCACTTTTTGTAACGTGCAACAATGCACGCAAATATCCAAACATTAAGTAAAAACTAATGCAGCGTAACTTTAATTTAATCATGTTTTCTCAGTTCAAATATACCTCAATAGCAGTTAGAGAGGAACGGCAACGCTATCAAACAAGAGAGTCTTGTAGGAACAAAATTGAAATAGGAAGATACTATTTCACGGAAATTCAAGACTTGAGCTGTCGATTCAAATACATTATGGCATTATCACTTGGTGACTGGAATGTTTCCCGACATTTTCTTATTCCCAAGATCTTATAAATAAATGCCTCAGCTCGATGACTTGAATTTTTTTTTGACTTTTCGTCCATGTATTTAAGCCATTCGTCCCACTGTGAGGCATAAGGAATACAGCTATCCAAAATGTTTGCATTGTTAAATTTTTGGCATTTAAAAATAGTAGATATATTTATCACTAGCACCTAAAGATGATGTTTATGGTGCGAGATCGTGGTTTCAAGCACCAAAAAAACACTTCAGGTACAAGTTATGAACGATACTTTTTTAGCACACTGCACTAGAATCACACGAACACTTAATTAATTAAATTACATTATTATTTTTCTACAGATTTGAAACGCGATTTAACCTAAGCGCGACAGTGCTGCTATCAGTTGGAAAGCAGCTGAACAATTTGAACTGTTGCAGCTTTAAAGTACCGCAATGCATTGTTTTACGGAAAATACTTTTTGAACCTAGTACAATAATAGTATATTTCATTACTAGCACCTAAAGTTGAAAGTTTAGGTGCGACATCGTGGTGTTGTGCCAGACAACGCGAGCACTTTAAAGTTATGAACGATAAGTTTCATCTTTCTGCACCAGAATCACACGAACGCTTAATTGACTGAGCGAAGCGAGGTCTCCGTTTTGGTTCTAGCGTTCGGCATTTCGTCTGTGTCTCTGTCTGTCTCACGATTTTGATGTTTGCATGAATGTTCCATATTCCAAAGCCAAGCGATGTTTAGACGGGTTTTTCCATTTTTCATTTCTAACCCCTTAAATAAAATAAAAATGGCGGCCGCACCGTTTCTCTCAGTGTAAGCTCTTTTACAAAGCCAATTTGTGGCTTAACCGTAAGTCGAATTTAAAAACTAATAACATTTTCCTTATAGCAAATTTGATATTCTACAAAATCGTATTCTTGATTTTTTTCCGTATCTCTAACTGTAAGCTCATAAAATGGCCGTAAACTTCAAATTTGTTAAAAATCGTCCAAGTTGTTGTATTTTAACCATGTTTCAATACGTTTATTCTAAACCAATTCAAAAGTGTTCATAGCTTTTTTATAGATAAAGGTTCAAAGAATTCATATATGCCAGTAAAAAAAATGATTGAAGTAAAATTAACGAAGTTATTAGCTCAAGACACAAGCATGTTCAGTAACGAAAGGAAAAAGTTCATTTTTAGGCCTACATAAAAAGTAATAAACATTTTTTGTAATTTTTTTTCATAAAAGTAAAAAAGTTTTGTAATTTAGTTCTAAATAGAACTGTATAAAAATATTTATCAATTTCAAATTTCTTATTTTGAAACCAGTTTTTATGTTCCTACTACAAGACTGCTAACAAAACTAGGCCTATTTTGAATAGTAATTTAGGAATATATCATTGACCCAAAATGACACATTATTATAAGAAAGTGTAGAGAATCAAATACTTGAACTGTACACTTGTAAATTATCATTGTAAATTTCAAAAAAGTATTTGACTTAGTTTTACTTGAATTACAAAATGAGATGAACAAACGAAACCTCGCGGCGATAAAGGACATACAAAAAATTACCGTTGGACAGCGTGGAAAGTGTTGGTACATGGGTTGAGATCACTATCACGACGCTTTAACATAGTTTGTTTTCATTATTTCTAATATTGGAATATGATATGGAACTGTAAATACGTTGTTAAGTTTTAGTTATTTAAGTATGTAAATATTTAATTCTATGTTTTCCCTCTATAACGCGATATTTTTAGCTACCTTACTCATTAAACCTAAATAAAACACAATGCCCACTAAAAGAAAATCTTTAGCAGTTAAAGCTCAAGAAAAGAAAAAAACGAGAACTAGAAACCCCGAAATCGCGGGAATTGCAAAATAATGTTTCACTGGCTAAGCCTTCTGCTTACTTTCTTACTGACACACTATTTTTAACCTAAGCTCAAAACCACATTTGTTATTTCAACGAGCGAGGTCTACTGCTCACAGAACTACTAGTTAATTCAATTACATTATTAATTTACTTATTATTTAACTTATTTAATTACTACAGATTTCTAACGCCATTTAACCCAAGCGCGACAGTGATGCTATCAGTTGGGAAATAGCTGAACCTTTTGAAGTTACAACTGTTTAGTTTTAAAGTACCGCAATGCATTGTTTAAGTACAATACTTTTTCGTCCTAGTACAATAAAATACTTTCAGGTCCTAGTACCGTAAAAAAATTAGCTGGTTATTGAATCAGCTGACTTTTTTTGAGCAAGTAGTGAATTACTACAGTAAAGAGTCGCTTAATGGAAGGTTATAAAAACATCAGTTTATAATGCAGTGTAATTAAAAACCTTTTTCGTTTTGTTCGTCTATAAGTATTTGTCAAGACTGTATCTCACTCAATATTTTGGAATAGTTATGCAGCACATATACCTGCAATATACGGCGTGTTAAACATGGAATTGCTTGATATTTCAAGGCTAATAGAGTTTAATAGCTGATAGAGTTGATCACAGGCTTGTTTAAAAGTGTAATTTCAGATAAACAGTGTTTAAATAATTAACGGTACGTGATTTTTACGGAATTTTCAAACAGAACCGATTTATTTCGTTTACATACTCTGGTAGAAAGTGTCATGACAAATCACCTGTTTGAACGGGTTTTTATCTAATCTTGTACTATGTTATCTACCTATTGGAATTTCCAAGCAGCCAGTGTCCAATAATTAGTCTTGTGATTTATACACGATAAACATGGTGTCACAAAAAACCTTAGCGGGCAATACAGGATCAGATTATTGAAAACATTGAAATAAATAAAGTTTAGTAACTTTTTCGGGTTTAGTCGCAATTAAGGCCGCAGCCAGGAAAACTTTTCAGGGGTGAGGGGGGGGGGGGGTCAGGACCGGGGATATGAATTTAAACAGTTTTAACACGTTCACTGTTAAGGACGCACATGTGAGCTTGAATTGAACACTAAAAGAAGCGGCCGACGCACAGTGCATTGCGTGCTTTGAACGCCAACCACCGTATTAGGAGTATTTTAAATACACAGTGCACTGCGTGCTTAGCACGCCAACCCCCTTATTAGGAGAATTTTCAATACACAATGCATTACGTGCTTCGCACGCTAACCTCCGTATTGAGAGTATTTTCAATACACAGTGCATTGCGTGCTTCGCACACCAACAACCGTGTTGGGGGTATTTTCAATACACATACCATTGCGCGCTTTGCACTCTAATTTTAAGGCTATGTGGTGAGTATTTTCAATACACAATGCATTACGTGCTTCGCACGCCAACCTCCTTATTGAGAGTTTTTCAATACACAGTGCAATGCGTGCTTCGCACGCCAACCTCCGTATTGGGAGACTTTTCAATACACAGAGCATTGCGTGCTTTGCAGGCCAATTTTAAGCCTATGTGCTATGGATACACATGTGCACCCGCTTTAAAATATTAGTGATTATTACGTAGAAAAGTTCAAAAATAAAAAAATATAAAGTAAATTCTACTCATTTAGGCTAAAAATTTGGAAATACGAAATTTGCGTAGCAGTGAACGTGTTAAACACCAATTTCCATGCTTATTTTTAAAATTTTGATACAATTACCCATGTAAAATATTATAGGATGTAAGGATGATGAATGATTTTGTTTTGTTAGAGTATTTTTGTTGAACCTTCATAGTTTTCTTATTTAATAGATCAGATCAAGCTTTTAACTCACAAGAGACTAAGGCTGTAACCTACTGTATCCATGTGTATTGTACGTTGTAGTTTAATCAAGTAAATCTAAATATCAGTATGCATGCAATGCACAATGATGTAAAATTTGTTTTTTAGTCGTATCTGTGGGATAACAGAGCTGTCGAGAAAAAAAACTGAAAACATAATTTCTTGGTAATTGTCTACAATATCCAAAATTAGCCTAAAACCAACATTTTTTGATATTATAGTTTTAATAAATAAGACAAAATCCATTGCTCTGAGATGTTGGTGCAATTATTAATAGGGTACTTACTTTCACGGTACTTTTGGTCGATTTTGGGGGACCAAGCGAGCCTAGAATGTCATGTAAAAAAAATGTGTTTAATAATATCCTATAATTATTATTTTTTATTAGATTCGCCCTAAAAAGATTCATTCTACTGCGAAAAAACTCAACAAACTTTACTTCCTGTCAAAAAACGTGTTTCCGATTGTAGGATTTTTGGTTAACGAACTCGTCCGAGCTACTAACGTGTATAAAAAAATTGGGACCAATATGTGGCCGTTAGATTGTGAACACATATACAGCGTTCATTAAGTCCCTTTAACTCCCTTTATTAGCGAATCTCCATAGGAAAAATGAGCTATTGCAGTGGCCCTTATGGTGAGCCCCAAGGTTGGGATGTATATATGTGAGACCCTTATGTATATACGTGTTCGCACTCTAGCGGCCGCATTTTAAGTCCGATTTGGTTCAAATTTGGTACACATATTGGTTGTCTACGTGGCTCGGACGAGTTCGTTAGCGAAAAAAATCCAACAACCGGAAGTACGTTTTTTGACCGGAAGTAACTATTTTTTGAGATTTTTCCTACGAGAATTAATTTTTTTAGACGTTTTTCTACAAATATAAATGTAGGATGTTATTCTGCACATTTTTTTTTTACACGACCTTATAGCTCGCTTGATTCTCCCAAAATCGAACAAAACGTAATATACCATAAAAGTACCCGGTTCAAAGCCATGTGGTGGATTTTACCGCAGGGTTGGCGTGCGAAGCACGCAATGCATTGTGTATTGAAGATACTCCCAATACTACGGGGGTTGGCGTGGGAAGCACGCAATGCTTTGTGTGTTTAAGATATTCCCAATATTCGGAATGGCGTGCGAAGCACGCAATGCATTGTGTATTGAAGATATTCCCAATATGCGGAATGGCGTGCGAACAATTTTGCAGCAATTCAGCACCGTCGTGAATAGACCTATTTCCCAAATTGTTGGTTGAAACCCTAAAACATAGGCCTATAAACTTAATTTTGGAAATTTGCTCAACTCACGTCAGCGGTTCAGCTGCGTGGACGAATTATTTATTTTGTTCTTGAAAATAAGTTAACAAAAGAAAATCTGTCCTGTTGTGCAACACAAGATATATACAAGGTTTTGTTAACTTATTTTCAGTAGGCCTAACAAAAAGAATAAGGGGGTTGAAGAGACTTTTTGAACACTCTGTATAAAACACATACGACACCCCCAAAACGTGTTCTGGGGACCATGATCGGTGCTCATTGACCACGCATTGGTCCACCATAAGAGTCAATGCAACAGCTCGTCTTTCCTATAGAAGTTCGCTAAGAACTAGAATGCTATGGTATTGGTTATCTTGTCGTAAGCCTATTTTAATATCAGTTTAGAATCAACATTTTTTCTACTAACGCTGCGGAACCCTTGGCCTGAGTTAGACTCGCTCTTCCTCCCTTCCACAATCACTATACGGTACCGTTTAACGAAACAACGAAATATATCCACGATACACATTTATAAACGGCAACGTATCCCGTATCCGCACCCACCTATTATCCGTTCACGGTTTAGTTGATAGCTTGGGGATTCCTAACTGACCTAACTACATCGGCTCCTATTCACTACCACATTGAATTATGAATATCATCAGATATTGAGTGTTTAATTCAAGATCCAAATTTCTTCATTTCAGTAACGTACCTCATGTTTAAGTAAACCCTATTATGAAGTTTCCTAATGACAATGACTGCCCATGCTACCAACTAAACTGGGAACGGACAGTAGACATAACCTTCCCTTCTACTGTACACCGTAGGCCTATGTAACCAAGTGAGGCAGCTTTGTAACGCCTACTTGTTAACTCTGCGCTCCAGTTTACGGCGTGACCGATGGCCTTCAATCACTTATCGCGGAAAGGTCAATTGGAAAACAAGCGTTATCACAAATAATTTGATAACATAAAGTGCCATTTACGATACTGTTTAGGTTGTACCCCGTTACACTTCCATCACGAACACAACGGCGCATTAAAAGTCGAAAATATATTCTGTGGGTAGGACCTTACGTGTCTATACGTTTCTGACCATTTGGAGACGATACCTAAAATTAATTATTCATTTATATAAATATACTAGCTTACCCATACGGCGTTGCCCGTGGTGGTTAGTATTTTCAGTCTTTTTAACGTAATTGCATTCTTTTTAAGTGTTCAGTCAGTGAGTGGTATTTGGCTTTTATATATATAGATCTTAAATAATAAAAGCACTATTGTCATAATAATAAAAGATCTGAAATTATGATTTTAGTAACTTTGATCCCCCAAAACCCCTCCTAAAATTTCGAAATTGTTCATTCCCTTTCTTAGTGAGCACCTACGGCCCTAGAGGAAGCTACATACCCAATTTCATTCCAATCCGTTCGGTAGTTTTGAAGAAATCGTAATTTAATAACTTTGATCCCCCCAAAACCCTCCTAAAATTTCGAAATTGTTCATACCCTTTCTTAGTGAGCACCTATGGCCCTAGAGGAAGCTACATACCAAATTTCATTCCAATCCGTTCGGTAGTTTTGAAGAAATCGTGATTTAATAACTTTGATCCCCCCAAACCCCCCCTAAAATTTCCAATTTTTTAAAACCCTTTCTTAGCGAGCGCCTATGGCCCTAGAGGAAGCTACATACCAAATTTCATTCCAATCTGTTCGGTAATTTTGGAGCGCGATTTAGTTATTTTTACCCCCCAAACCTCCTTAAAATTTCCAATTTTTTAAAACCTTTTTTAGTGAACACTTATGGGCCTAGAGGAAGCTACATATTAAATTTCATTCCAATCCGTTCGGTAGTTTTGAAGAAATCATGATTTAACTACTTTGATGCTCCCAAAACCCCCCTAAAATTTCCAATTTTTTAAAAACCCTTTCTTAGTGAGCACCTATGGCCCTAGAGGAAGCTACATACCAAATTTCATTCCAATCCGTTCGGTAGTTTTGAAGAAATCGTGATTTAATAACTTTGATCCCCCCAAACCCCCCCTAAAATTTCCAATTTTTTAAAACCCTTTCTTAGCGAGCGCCTATGGCCCTAGAGGAAGCTACATACCAAATTTCATTCCAATCTGTTCGGTAATTTTGGAGCGCGATTTAGTTATTTTTACCCCCCAAACCTCCTTAAAATTTCAAATTTTTTAAAACCTTTTTTAGTGAACACTTATGGCCCTAGAGGAAGCTACATATTAAATTTCATCCCAATCCGTTCGGTAGTTTTGAAGAAATCATGATTTAACTACATTGATGCTCCCAAACCCCCCCTAAAATTTCCAATTTTTTAAAACCCTTTCTTAGTGAGCACCTATGGCCCTAGAGGAAGCTATATACCAAATTTCATTCCAATCCGTTCGGTAGTTTTTGAGAAATCGTGATGAGTGAGTGAGTGAGTGAGTGGTATTTCGCTTTTATATATAGGGTCTATAGATGTTTTATTAACGGATTGATAAGTGGTAGTAAATGTGCTTCAAAATTGCTGTTTTTGTTTTTTTGAAAGGATCCTAGTAAGATGTTTCTTCAATAAACTTGTTTCCTTCTTTTTTTTTAAACCGATTCAAAATGGCGGAGTTATTCAGTTCAATCATTTTTAAATTTAGGGATTTGAGGAGTATTTATATTATTCGGCTTATGCCCGAGTACATTGTGTGAGTTATAATATTCGAAAGGCAATTACATTTACTGTAATCGTGTGCAAAGGTATTTCAGGTTCAGTTAGCGGAACAAGGAACAAAATTCATAAGAAACTAACGATAAATGTAGTTATTATCTTTCACTATCCATGTAAGATAATTGCGCAATTTTACCACTGATAAGCCCGAGTACAATTTGTGAGTTATATCATTGGAAAGGCAATTAAATTTACTATAATCCAGTGCAAAGGTATTTTAAATACAGTTCCCGGAACAAGGAACAAAATTCATAAGAAACTAACGATAAATGATCTCTTTCACTATCCATGTAAAATAATTGCGCTATTTCTATCACTCATAAGCCCGAGTACAATTTGTGAGTTATAGCATTCGAAAGGCAATTTAATTTACTATAATCCTTTGCAAGGGTAATTTTTGGTACAGTTCCCGGAACAAGGAACAAAATTCATAAACTAAGATAAATGATCGCTTTCACTATCCAAGATAATTGCGCAATTTCTACCACTCATAAGCCCGAGTACATTGTGTGAGTTATATCATTCGAAAGGCAATTAAATTTACTATAATCGTGTGCAAAGGTATTTTAGGTACAGTTCCCCGAAAAAGGAACAAAATTCATAAGAAACTAACGGTAAATGATCTCTTTCACTATCCATGTAAGATAATTGCGAAATTTCTACCACTCATTAGCCCGAATACAATTTTGGAGTTATATCATTCGAAAGGCAATTTAATATACTATAATCCTTTGCAAGGATAATTTTTGGTACAGTTCCCGGAACAAGGAACAAAATTCATAAGAAACTAACGGTAAATGATCTCTTTCACTATCCATGTAAGATAATTGCGAAATTTCTACCACTCATGAGCCCGAGTAAAATTTGTGAGTTATATCATTCGAAAGGCAATTAAATTTACTATAATCCTTTGCGAACGTAGTTTTGGTACAATTCCTATAGCTAGGAATAAAATTCATAAGAAAGTAACGATAAATGATCTCTTTCACTATCCATGTAAGATAGTTGCGCAATTTCTACCACTCATAAGCCCAAATACAATTTGTGAGTTATATCATTCGAAAGGCAATTAAATTTACTACAATCCCTTGCGAAGGTATTTTTGGTACAATTCCTATAGCAATGAATAAAATTCATAAGAAACTAACGATAAATGATCTCTTTCACTATCCATGTAAGATAGTTGCGCAATTTCTACCACACATAAGTCCGAGTACAATTTGTGAGTTATATCATTCGAAAGACAATTAAATTTACTATAATGCTTTACGAAAGTATTTTTGGTACAATTCCTATAGCAAGGAATAAAATTCATAAGAAACTAATGATAAATGATCTCTTTTACTATCCATGTAAGATAGTTGCGCAATTTCTACCACTCATAAGCCCGAGTACATACAATTTGTGAGTTATAACATTCGAAAGGCAATTTCATTTACTATAATCCTTTGCAAGGGTAATTTTTGGTACAGTTCTCGGAACAAGGAACAAAATTTATAGGAAACCCCCAGTATTTAATACTAGTTATTCCTGGATAATAAAATTCGGCTGAAGGAATGCGGCCGTGCTGCTTACGCTTTTTATTGTTTAATCTAGGGGGTTTCCGAGAGGTTGGCACAGCTTCAGGAAATGTTAGGGACCTAAAAAAACCAAAATTGTTCATGTGAACATCGGTCCGGAAAAGCTTCGTTTTCCAGATATCTGCCATTTTGTTTTTGTACGAAATAATTCATATCTAGAGAAATGTTTGACCAATTGATTTCAAACATGGTGCGAAGTTTTTAAGGGGATCCGCCACCAATAAAATTCTGCATCCTTTAGAGAACATGTATGCAAAGTTTTATGCATATCTGGCCATATTTTCCTTGGCAAAAAAACAATAAAACTAAAGTGGTGAATTTCTGGATTTTTCGTATTCTCCAGCCAAAAAAGATTCAAAAAGGTTGCTCACAAAGAAAGAAAGGGCATCACAGAAGTAGAAAAACTACAGGAAGTTACTCAAAAGCAGACAGAGCAAGAAGAGCAAGAGAAGAAAGCAAAAGGAGCAGGGGTGTTTTAGTGAGGAAAAAAGACTTTTGGATGTTCACAGATTGTGAATGCAATTTCCCAAAAATCAAGGCTTTTAACTTTTATTGAATAAAATCCAAAGATTTTGAATTATCCTAATGAAGTTTTTATCACACCGCCCTTATACCATGTAATACTTTTAATGATATAGTCAACCTTATATACCATCAAAACTATTATTGTTTTATAATCTTGTTAAACAAATTTGGTTAAATTTTGAAACGTTTTACTAAACGTTGAATAAAAAAGTTTTTGTTATGTTACAATGGTTTTTATACCGTTAAAAATACAGTAGATTATAAGGAACAAGAAAATATACATTTTTTTAAAACTTATAAAACAAAAAAGTTATTTAAACTTTTGATAATACCCCCCTCACCCCAAAATATGCATATACACAAAGATTTAGGCAATCAAAAAATATTTCTTTCTCATATTCCAACTATATAAACGGTGTTTAAGGAATTATCAGATAAAAAGTTGAAATATTACCACAGATATGAAAATTAGGTTTAATGGAAGCGGATCCCCTTAACCTAAGAATGATATTTTTAAGACAAATAAGCGATTATATCCAATCACGTGTTTCAAAATGGCTGCTGCTTGAAAATTTAAAACCTAAATTACTCAAAACCTTAAATTTTAACAGCAAATTTTGATTCCCTATCGGATGGTGTAACTGTGAAATAATCGGACAAAGGATATTAGTTAAGTTATGTGTAATAATTGGTTTGTTGTTCACCCCGGCGTCCTATACCAAAGCAGTAAACATAACAATATCGTATGTACATAACTAGTAAACCCCCGTGAAAAATGACAGGCGAACTAATTAGATACACATCAGAAACACATAATTTATACAAAATACTATTTAAAAACAACACATTTTATCTAGGCCTACCTAACTATGCTGACGGGGATTTTTAACTCGGTAAATGTGTACAATTATATGGATTATAAAACTGTAGGAATATTTGTTAATATTTCGTATTTATGTATCTTATTATATATTTAAAGAAAGACAAAAATATTATCTATTAATGGCTGTTTATTTCATATTGATAGATCAAATGATTTAGATATTATTAATATTTCTTGGGAAGAAATTATTAATGGAATAATTATGTTTATATGTTATACGAAGATGTACGAATGTTCCCGAAGTTAAACGAATAGGTATTTCTTCTTTAAATTTGTATAAACGAACATTTTTATGTTATAAGGTTGTATTTATATACAGTTTATAAACACAAAGCAAATAGTATAACGTATTATAACATACATTAGTTCTATAACTCATATAAAAAAATCAACTTCACAAGAAATTATAATGATTGAAGTTGTAAACATTAACCCCAAAGTATAATCTACGCTGGGTTTGTTTAAGTATTACAGATGGTGGGTGAAAACAGCTGTTATTTGCTACTCAAGTACGTTACACGCGCTTTTATAGGAGTTGATGCTGTTCTTATCTTTAACTTAACTATTATCCTTCATTCGATTGTATTGACAGATGCATCAAACGATAGGGAGTTTAAAGGGCTACAAAAAAGGTGTCTTGACATTTTTTGGGTAACTTAGGTTTCAAATGTTCAAACAGCCGCAAATCTAGTTTACTTTTTCTATGTATCTTGTAAGAAATAAATGTACAAAATGTCAGCTCTCTAGCTTTAAGGAAAGTGTAACAATTAGTATTTATTTTTTTAGGCGTTGTTTTAACCCTTTTAAAATTAATTCTAGCCTTTGTTACTCAGGGATAGTGTAGATTTTTATTAGTAAAACTATTTTTTCAATCGGTTCTGTAGTTTCAGAGATTACCCCACGCGTACAAACAAATAAACAAACAAAAAACGTTGGGTGTGCTTAAAGACCACACATTGGAAGTGATAACTCCTAAGACCGATTTATATTTTTATCAGTATTAGGTCTAATATTAGAGGAGAATAAACGTCAACAAATGACAAAAGTCAATATATTGTCAAAAAATATTATATCATATTTTGAAATTGCATAATTATATTATTATAATATAATAATTATAATATAGTAATATTATTATTATATTTGTATGTAATAAGCTCTAAGCAGTATTTATTAAGTGACTAATGATTTTGAGCTAGGTATTAGTTTATGCACTCTACATAGAATTCTAAGAATAATTCAATATGTAAGGGATAGTTATTATAATAATTATAATATATTATGTATCGTCTATCCCCTCTCCACGCTTTTACTTGTCTATATATACTATTAGCTGACAGATGATGATGCACACTGTTCTGATAGGGTTGGAAGTTGAGAAATTTGGAGACCATCGTCTGAAACCTGGGATTGGGAAGCTGACTGTATTTCCTCCACACTAATATCCATTGAGCCATTGAGTTGACAGGTAAAGAAGGTGTGAGAAAAATGAGAACATCAAAGTGGCCTGTCAACTCCCCAGTAAACCTTAGCCTCCCTACTCCCTCAATCGGTTCACCAAAACTCTCCCACAACAAATAAACATCTCTGTACACCTGAAATTCATAAAAAATATTTCGAATGCTGCTTGAATTTCACAGGAGGTTCCAAAAGTTACCGGTTTGCTCATATTCACGATATATTCTTTTTTTGTTGACTAAATATCTCCTGTTACTTTTAATGTATATGGTTTGAACCTGTGCCAATTGTTTGAAACATAACTAACAACTCTGGTCCTCACCTCAAACCCCAGTGAATCGTGTCATGTACAATTAAAGACAAAGAGTAGAATAAGCATTGGAAATTCGGCCTAGAAGAAACTACTCTGTGAGGAATAGATAGTCCATTAACGTGTATGACCTCCATTGTTGTAATATGAAGCTAAATTTTATATTTAAGTGAGTAATAATAAGTTACAGTAAAATAAAACAATGTAACATATTACTTGTACAAAATGTAAATTTTTTTCTATACTTACTTCAGTTAGACAAAAATCAATCTTCTTTACAAAACTTAAAACGCACAAATATAATAATAATTATTATAATTATCCCTTACATATTGAATTATTTTTAGAATTCTATGTAGAGTGCATACACTAATACCTCACACAAAATCATTAGTCACTAAATAAATAATGCTTACATTATAATGGTCACTATTTTTCGCATACTTATTATAATAACATATTATTATATACTATGTATCATATATTCCCTCTCCACGCGCTTAATTGTCTATATATACTATGTATCGCCTATTCCCTCTTCACGCTCTGACTTGTGTCTACGCAAAAAGTTTGCGTGACGCGAGATTTCAGAAACATAGTCAAGTGAAAGTGCCCAACGGGCCAATAGAAGTGATCACTTCAAACATTTTTTAAATCTTTATAATATTATTAATAATAACCCCAAAGCTAATAATGGTAAATAATGTTAAATGTTCAAATTAAATTATTTGTACAGCAGTTATAATAAAAGTTAAAAGAACCAGCAAGGCTCAGGTCTACACTTTAATAAAAACCTAACTTAAAAATTAGAAATTTTAATAAATGCTTCCAAGTTTGAAATCAGCTTTTAATGGAAATATTGGAGCAAACAGCTGTGTTATCTGTTATTTTATTCAATTGGTTGATACGGTAATAAATGATAAAATGATGGTAAAATGATATTGTTATCATAGCATCAAAGCAGGTTATTAATATTAGGACTAAGTAGATTGTATGTTATTTTCCAGAACTATGATCGCCCGTTACTTTGAAACGAAGCAAGATATTAAGCTCTAGTTTGCGCCATTGTGTTTCTCTTTCAATAAGCTTTTCAATGGTGATCTAATTTATATTTGAAATTTCTGCCCCCACTTGCCCCCACAAAATCATAGAGGGCCAGATATGTCAAAAAATGTGATCTGTTATGCAACACAAGACATATACAAAGTTTTGTTAACTTATTTTCAGTAACAAAAATAATGAGGGGGGGGGCTAAAGGGACTTTATGAACACTCTGTATAATTTATTCTAAATACAAGTAACCTTTTAAGTAACACCGTCAGTACCCACTAACACTGAGTATTGTGGAATGGATATGGCTTACGAATACAAACTATAGAATCGCTTGCTCTCTGTCCAATCGACACATGCGCACTGCGGACAAAAGAGAACAAGTGCAAAACAGAAATAAGAACTACTATTGACTATAATTAAGGTATGCTGATATAATTTTTAATGACACCCTAAAACGTGTTCTGGGGACCATGATCGGTGCTCATTTACCAATCCAAATATTAGTTCTCACCATAAGGGTCATTGCAATAGCTCATCTTTCCTATGGAAATTCGATAATAACAACAAAAAACAGTCGTTTGATTCCCTATCGAACTGTCAAAATATCGAACCAAGTGTAAAACAGCGTCCGTAGGGTGTATTGACGAAAGCGGTATAGCCCAGTCGGTATAGGTTACAACTACCAGTAATTTGCAATACGGCTGATTTTTTTTATAAGTACCTTAAAGTATATAGATTAACATAAAAAAAAGTTTACCAGTCTATCGATTTCCCAAAATCGAAAAAAAATCGATTATCATTTTTTTCGATTATCCTTAATATTTCGAGCTGGGATGAAGATAGAGGAAAATAAAAAATACCACCGTGTAGGGGAGGTATTTTTCAACAAAAAAGGTCATATGTATTTATTTCGTCCGAGCAATGGTTTGTCTGGAAAAAAATCGACAATGCAAGTATGTATTTTGCAGCAGGGGAAATCACTAAAAGGGGACATCTTATTTATATATGAAGCGTTGGCTCACTCTAAATTGGCCAAATTTTAATATATCGATTTGAAACTTGACATAGGAGTTAATATATATATTTTAAACATTTATGCTGAGTCTCAGCTTGTTATCTTGAAAATTACCCGATCTAGAGCCACTTGACTTATCAATGGGTTTCTCGATTTTAGGAGTACCGGACCCACCAATTCATTTTAAACAGCTCCACTTTCGAAAATTTTCAAAATATCAACCTGAAAGTTTTTTTACAAATTGTATATAGATTCAAACAAGATCAAGGAGTATAAACCTTTTTTATTATTGACTTTTTAAAGCAGAAGTAACTTAAAAAAGTATAATTTTAGGCCTTTTTAGATTTTTCATCAAAACGCTTGAGTTAATCGGCTGCAGATTAGTCAATTTTTTAAATATAGTTTTAAAAATAAGTATAGCAAAAAACAATTGTGTTTATAACTTATGTACCAATTTTTAAATCGATATGTTAAAAAATGTCGAAAATGGAGTCGTTGAATCCAAAGGTGTTATAGTTAAAACGAGATAGGTAAAACAGAAGACTATTTTCAAGCGCCTCGTTTAAAAAAAAAAAAGGAAAAAAATCGTTCATACTTACTAAGAATATTTATACTGGTGTACTCAACTTGTAAAACAAATTTGATTTTTATATTCGAAAAATTGTCGAAACTGGAATAGATTGAAATTAGTTCGTGGGTCCGGTACTCCTAAAATCGATAATCGAAATCGACTCCTAGATCGGGTAATTTTCAAGATAACAAGCTGAGACTCAGCATAAATGTTTAAAATATATATTTTAACTCCTATGTCAAGTTTAAATTCGATATATTAAAATTTGACTACTTTAGAATGAACCAACGCTTCATATATGAATAAGATGTCCCCTTTTAGTGATTACCCCTGCTGCAAAATACATACCTGCATTATCGAATTTTTTCCAGACAAACCATTGCTCGGACGAAATAAATACATATGACCTTTTTTGTTGAAAAATACTTCCCCTACACGGTGGTATTTTTTTATTTTTCTCTATCTTCATCCCAGCTCGAAATATTAAGGATAATCGAAAAAAAATTATAATCGATTTATTTTCGACTTTGGGAAATCGATAGACCGGTAAACTTTTTTTTTATGTTAATCTACATACTTTAATGGGTACTTATAAAAAAAAAATCAGCCGTATTGTAAATTACTGGAACTTTTGGTCTAAATTGACCCCTACCGACTGGCCTAGTAGGCAATACACTGAAATGTATCGAACTGTTGGACGCTGTATTACATTATAACATCCAATAGTCGCTGGCTGTTTACACAGGCCTCCTTACTTAGTTAACCCAATGATATTAAACGGTGTTGACAAGCTGAGCCAAGGAGAACCGGCTTACACGATGGCTCGCTCTATACAAGGGCATACGCTCTACACCCGTATACTATTTACTGTACTATAAAACGCATACATAGTATAATACAAAAAATAACTTCTCCAATACAAATACACACCAATTTCTTTGTCCTCTATAGGCTCGAAAACTACTGGACCGATTTCGCGGAAAATCACTCGGTTTGCCCTTATCAGTACTAGGAGTATTTAACAAAATTTATTTCGTTACTCATATTTAAAGGGTTAAAAAAGGGTAACTACACTGAAACAAAACACCTTTAACTAATCTATAAATATATAAGCGAAATACCACTCACTCATCACGATTTCTCAAAAACTACCGAACGGATTGAAACGAAATTGGCTATGTAGATTCCTCTAGGGCCATAAGTGCTCACTAAGAAAGGATTTGAAAAAATTCGAAATTTTAGGGGGGCTTTGGGGGGATCAAAGTTGTTAAAAAACGATTTATTCAAAACTACCGAATGGATTGGAATGAAATTTGGTATGTAGCTTCCTCTAGGGCCATAGGTGCTCACTAAGAAAGGGTTTGAAAAAATTCGAAATTTTAGGGGGGTTTGGGGGGATCAAAGTTATTAAAAAACGATTTCTTCAAAACTACCGAACGGATTGGAATGAAATTTGGTATGTGGCTTCCTATAGGGCCATTGGCGCTCGCTGAGACAGGGTTTCAAAAAATTCGAAATTTTAGTGGGTTTTGGGGAATCAAAGTTATTAAATGACGATTTCTTCAAAACTGCCGAACGGATTGGAATGAAATTTGGTATGCAGCTTCCTCTAGGGCCATAGGTGCTCACTAAGAAAGGGTATGAAAAATTTCGAAATTTTAGGAGGGGTTTGGGGGGATAAAAGTTACTAAAATCATAATTTCAGATCTTTTATTATTATGACAATAGTGCTTTTATTATTTAAGATCTAAATATATAAAAGCCAAATACCACTCACTGACTGAACACTTAAAAAGAGTACAATTACGTTAAAAAGACTGAAAATACCAACCACCACGGGCAACGCCGTACGGGTCAGCTAGTAGGCTATAAGAATAGAGAGTGAAATATTGCTTAGTTCATTGATTTTTTAGCGTTAAATAACAAAATGATAGCTCTCGCCATTTATTTATTTGCGTTTAAAGGATGAACACCCGAATACCAATCCATAAAACAATAAATATTATCAGTTTGAGTACAATTTTCCGCCAATCCTAGGTTAACAATTTTATTTGACTTTGTCGACGCGTTTCGGAGTTCCTCCATTTTCGAGACCTACTTCAGACAGATCTAGGATAAGCTATGATTGGCGGAAAATTGTACTCAAACTGATCGCATTGATCCTAGCAGATATAATTTATATAATAATTACAATAAATATTCATTATTTTACTCCCAAAGAGGCTAGAGAGCGAAAAATAGGTGCATTTGTTTCATAAATATTATCCAGGGCGAGGCCGTAGCCAGAGGGGAGGAGGGTCAAAACTCCCCCCCCCCCCGAAATTTAGCAGCAAAAATTAATACCAGGTTTAAAAAGTGTAAGTTAAATTAGACAACACAACAGAGGATCCAACAACATATTTACATCATTGTGCATTGCATGCATACTGATATTTAGATTTGCTTGATTAAACTACAACGTACAATACACATGGATGCAGTAGGTTACAGCCTTACTGTCTTGTGAGCTTGATCTGAAATATTAAATAAGAAAACTACGAAGGTACAACAAAAAAACTTTAGGCTAACAAAACAAATCATTCGTCATCCTTACATCCTATAATATTTTACATGGGTGACTATATCAATATTTTAAAAATAAGCGTGGAAATTGGTGTTCAACACGTTCACTGCTACGAAAAATTCCTATTTCCTATGCTAGGAGCTGACCTTTTATTTTTTTATGTTTATAGCCTAAATGAGTAGAAATTAATTAATTATTACTTTTGAACCTATCTACTTAATAATCACTAATATTTTAAAGTGGACGCACATGTGCGTCCTTAGTACATAGGCTGAAAATTAGCGTGCGAATCACGCAATGCTCTTTGTATTGAAAATAATAGGCCTACTCCCAATACGGGGGTTGGCGTGCGAAGCACACAATGCATTGTGTAGCCTATTGAAAATACTCCCAATATGCCGGTTGGCGTGCGAAGCACGCAATGCATTGTGTATTGAAAATCCTCCTAATACGGAGGTTGGCGTGCGCAGCACGCAATGCATTGTGCATTGAAAATACTCCCATACGGGGGTTGGCGTGCGCAGCACGCAAAGCATTGCGTATTGAAAATACTACCATACGGGGATTGGCGTGCGAAGCACGCAATGCATTGTGTATTGAAAATACTACCATACGGGGTTGGCGTGCGCATCACGCAATGCATTGTGTATTGAAAATACTACCATAC
>JAGFPH010004376.1:27062-37108 GCA_018207615.1 Philaenus spumarius | reverse complement strand
CGGAGGTTGGTGTTCGAAGCACGCGCAATGCACTGTGTATTGAAAATACCCCCAATATAGAGGTTGGCGTTCGAAGCACGCAATGCATTGTGTATTGAAAATACTCACCACACAGCCTTAAAATTGGCGTGCAAAGCACGCAATGGTACGTGTATTGAAAATACCCCCAACGCGGTTGTTGGTGTGCGAAGCACGCATTGCACTATGTATTGGAAATTCTCCCAATATGGAGGTTGGCGTGCGAAGCACGCAATGCACTGTGTATTGAAAATTCTCTCAATACGGAGGTTGGCGTGCGAAGCACGCAATGCACTGTGTATTGAAAATACTCTCAAAACGGAGGTTGGCGTGCGAAGCACGTAATTCATTGTGTATTGAAAATTCTCCCATTACGGGGGTTGGCGCGCTAAGCACGCAATGCACTGTGTATTGAAAATACTCCTAATACGGTGGTTGGCGTTCAAAGCACGCAATGCACTGTGCGTCGGTCGCTTCTTAAGGGTTCAATTCAAGCTCACATGTGCGTCCTTAGCAGTGAACGTGTTAAAACTGTTTAAATTCATATCCCCGGTCCTGAACCCCCCTCACCCCTGAAAAGTTTTCCTGGCTGCGGCCTTGATTGCGACTAAACCCGAAGAAGTTACTAAACTTTATTTATTTATTTCAATGTATTCAATAATCTGATCCTGTATTGCCCGCTAAGGTTTTTTGTGACACCTTGTTATCGTGTATAAATCACAAGACTAATTATTGGACACTGGCTGCTTGGAAATTCCAATAGATAGATAACATAGTACAAGATTAGATAAAAACCCGTTCAAACAGGTGATTTGTCATGACACTTTCTACCAGAGTATGTAAACGAAATAAATCGGTTCTGTTTGAAAATTCCGTAAAAATCACGTACCGTTAATTATTTAAACACTGTTTATCTGAAATTACACTTTTAAACAAGCCTGTGATCAACTGTATCAGCTATTAAACTCTATTAGCCTTGAAATATCAAGCAATTCCATGTTTGACACGCCGTATATTGCAGGTATATGTGCTGCATAACTATTCCAAAATATTGAGTGAGATACAGTCTTGACAAATACTTATAGACGAACAAAACGAAAAAGGGTTTTAATTACACTGCATTATAAACTGATGATTTTAACGCACGCGAAACTTCCATTAAGTGACTCTTTACTGCAGTAATTCACTACTTGCTCAAAAAGTCACCTGATTCAATAACCAGCTCATTTTTTTACGGTACTAGTACCTGAAAGTATTTTGTTGTACTAGGACGAAAAAGTATTGTACTTAAACAATTTATTGCTGTACTTTAACATTAAACACCTGTAACTTCAAAAGGTTCAGCTATTTCCCAACTGATAGCATCACTGTCGCGCTTGAGTTAAATCGCGTTAGAAATTCTGTAGTAATTAAATAAGTTAAATAATTAGTAAATTAATAATGTAATTAATTGAATTAACTAGTAGTTCTGTGAACAGTAGACATCGCTTGTTGAAATAACAAATGTGGTTTTGAGCTTAGGTTAAAAATAGTGAGTCAGTAAGGAAGTAAGCAGAAGGCTTAGCCAGTGAAACATTATTTTGCAATTCCCGCGAATTCGGGGTTTCTAGTTCTCGTTTTTTTCTTTTCTTGAGCTTTAACTGCTAAAGATTTTCTGTTAGTGGGTATTGTGTTTTATTTAGGTTTAATGAGTGAGGTAGCTAAACATATCGCGTTATAGAGGGAAAACATAGAATTAAATATTTACATACTTAAATAACTAAAACTTAACAACGTATTTACAGTTCCATATCATATTCCAATATTAGAAATAACGAAAACAAACGATGTTAAAGCGTCGTGATAGTGATCTCAACCCATGTACCAACACTTCCCACGCTGTCCAACGGTAATTTTTTGTATGTCCTTTATCGCCGCGAGGTTTCGTTTGTTCATCTCATTTTGTAATTCAAGTAAAACTAAGTCAAATACTTTTATGAAATTTACAATGATAATTTACAAGTGCACAGTTCAATTCTTTGATTCTCTACACTTTCTTATAATAATGTGTGTCATTTTGGGGCAATGATATATTCCTAAATTACTATTCAAAATAGGCCTAGTTTTGTTAGCAGTCTTGTAGTAGGAACATAAAAACTGGTTTTAAAATAAGAAATTTGAAATTGATAAATATTTTTATACAGTTCTATTTAGAACTAAGTTACAAAACTTTTTTACATTTATGAAAAAAATTACAAAAAACGTTTACTACTTTTTATGTAGGCCTAAAAATGAACTTTTTCCTTTCGTTACTGAACATGCTTATGACTTGAGCTAATAACTTCATTAATTTTACTTCAATCATTTTTTTACTTTCATATATGAATTCTTTGAACCTTTATCTACAAAAAAGCTATGGGAAACTTTTGAATTGGTTTAGAATAAACGTATTGAAACATGGTTAAAATACAACAACTTGGACGATTTTTAACAAATTTGAAGTTTACGGCCATTTTGTGAGCTTACAGTTAGAGATACGGAAAAAAATCAAGAATACAATTTTGTAGAATATCAAATTTGCTATAAGGAAAATGTTATTAGTTTTTAAAAAAATTCGACTTATGTTATGGTTAAGCCACAAATGGCGTTGTAAAAAAGCTTACACTGAGAGAAAAGGTGCGGCCGCAATTTTTATTTTATTTAAGGGGTTAACAATGGAAAATGGAAAAAACCGTATATATACATGGCTCGGCCTAGGAATAAGGAACATTCATGCAAAAAATCATCAGAATCGGTCAAAATCGTGAGACAGACAGACACACAAAACGGAGATCTCGCTTCGCTCAGTCAATTAAGCGTTCGTGTGATTCTGGTGCAGAAAGATGAAACTTATCGTTCATAACTTTAAAGTGCTCGCGTTGTCTGGCACAACACCACGATGTCGTACCTAAACTTTCAACTTTAGGTGCTAGTAATGAAATATACTATTATTGCACTAGGATTAAAAAGTATTTTCCGTAAACAATGCATTGCGGTACTTTAAAGCTACAACAGTTCAAATTGTTCAGCTGCTTTCCAACTGATAGCAGCACTGTCGCGCTTAGGTTAAATCGCGTTTCAAATCTGTAGAAAAACTAATAATGTAATTTAATTAATTAAGTGTTCGTGTGATTCTAGTGCAGTATGCTAAAAAAGTATCGTTCATAACTTGTACCTGAAGTGTTTTTTTTTTGTGCTTGAAACCACGATTTCGCACCATAAACATCATCTTTAGGTGCTAGTGATAAATATATCTACTATTTTTAAATGCCAAAAATTTAACAATGCAAACATTTTGGATAGTTGTATTCCTTATGCCTCACAGTAGGACGAATGGCTTAAATACATGGACGAAAAGTCAAAACAAATTTCAAGTCATCGAGCTGAGGCATTTATTTATAAGATCTTGGGAATAAGAAAATGTCGGGAACCATTCCAGAGTCACCAAGTGATAATGCCATAATGTATTTGAATCGACAGCTCAAGTCTTGAATTTCCGTGAAATAGTATCTTCCTATTTCAATTTTGTTCCTACAAGACTCTCTTGTTTGATAGCGTTGCCAATGACTACATATCAATAAGACGAAAAGTTCCAATGTTAAAAATTCAGCCCAAAAAAGCAGGTATAAAAGTGTGATTTTGCATCCCGCCGTTAGGAGCGCTGAGCGCTCTTTTTGCAGACGATTGTCGGATTCAATGAAGTGCAGAAGAGAGACTGGGGGAGGGGGGGGGAGAGATAGCAAGCGGTCAATTGTGGGGAGATTTGGTTGTCTGTATGGTCCATTGTGGGGAGAAAGTCCATTGTGGGGATATCCCCACAATGACCTACACCTTTTTTTTCAACGTAATAGGTTATTTAGGCGGTAATAAACATTTCCAGCTGAAAATTTCGTTAAAAAAAAATATTCCCACTTTGGACCTTAGGGCGAGAGGCTTAGTTCGGGAGAGAGGCCACCAGGGCTGCGCTGATTGCAGTTCTCTCTCACCCAAAAGAGAGAATTTCCCGTGGTCAATTGTGAGGAGATGTTCTTTGATTGGTTAGTTCAAATTTAAGAGAGACAAACTAGCTGTATCGTCCCTTGTGGGCCTGTAAATATGACAACATCGCACAGCGTTGCCATTTTCTTAGAATGATCACTGTTGTGAACTCGAGCCGTACCTCACGTCTTCTGTTGATTGTCTCTCCTCACTTTACGCGATGGTACATTGTGGGCCTAACACACTTGTACAGCGTAGGATCCGAGCAAATGCTTAGTGTACATGTACTCTTAACTTTTCTATGTTCTTTAATTTTATTGAATAATAATTATCACTTATGCTAAATAAATTAAACTAAACATAATTGTTACATTATTTTTTGAATGTAAATTTGTAACTAACATTGTGCATGTACTGCGAGTAAACGCTGTTGCTATGTCGTATATACACAGTTACAAATTCTGTTAGATAAAAGAAAGTTTTCCCCGCCATTCTGTTGTTGCCTCCACGCGATGTCAGAACGGAAATCAATTAATACATCCTCAACCCCGACCTTTATCCAATCTTTTAGTTCGATGTCTTGTACTTCTGTCCTAATTGTAAACATTTTAATAAATAGTATTCAATTTTCCCTATATGTTTATACAAAGAGTTCCAAACGTATGGGACCTCTTCCGTAACTTTTATACAACGGAAAGTAGAAAGATGGAAATTTGGGAATGTCTTTGGATGATTAGTAACTACTTTTATAATCTTTCAAGACCTTCCCCCTCTCCTCACAGAAGGGCTCTGTGGGGGGCAATTCAAATTTTTTTAATGTAAATATACGCCTTGTGACACATTAATTTTGTTGTCCTTAAATCACAAACATTTTAATACCAAGCAAAGTAAGGTACTACAACCCTATCAAAAATGGTGGCCGAAAACTTTTTTTTTTTAAATTCTGGACCAAACAAATTTTTAACCGTTTAAAATAGAAAAACGATTTTGTTGGATATGAATTTGAATTAATAGTTAATTAAAGGTTTATAACCTATAACATTTTGTTGTCTATGGTAACAACTGAATAATTTCAATGAATAATTTCTATTTAATATTATTAAACTGTATTTAATTTGCCAGTTTGGACAGATTTTATTTTTATTTGCATTTAATTTCCCAGTTGAAAATATGATTTTGAAAGTTAAATTCAAAGAGGGACAATACAAATTTAATGTATAGAGTGTAATTGGATTTGAATAGAGAAGACAAAATAGAGAAGCTCAAAATAAAATGAATGTTGAAGTACTGAAAAGTAGTAGTAGCTGATACGCTTATTCAGAATAAAGATACGGTAACCAGAAGAGATCCAAACAGACATCACTCTTCCATTCCTGTGAATCTTCTGACGAAAAATATAAGTGCAGCTGGTGTTTAGATGCCATAAGATGCCGAACACATAATTTCACTTTGCGCTTATCGAATCCAAAGTAATAAAAAATATTATTTCCTCGTGTTTTTAAACTTATGCAGCTTATTTTATAATATAATCGTTCACGTTCAACAATCAGTAATAATTTGTATACCGTAAACTAGGGCTTGTTTTAAGATAAGAGAAAAAATTCTAAAATCTAAATAACTTTTACTTTTTGTTCTGATCTATTTGTGTTTTCTCACGTTCTTTTCGGTTTTGAAAACAACTGGTTTTGTCGAAGAGTTTAGTTATAAATATTTTAACTTTTAATTGTTATTAACAATACGGACTACGAAAACCTTGATTTACTCTAATTTAGGACTATTCTTAAAAAGTACTGAACCGATTTTGATGCTGTATTTACCACTGAACAAATTTTATCTTTGGAAATTGTGCCTGGTATTTCTATTTCTTTTCCTTTGCTAGTTACATGCTAATGTCAGTGTCCAAATTGCACAAAAGTACAGAAACATATAATATTTAGAAACTGGACATGACAATAATAACCGTCTTTGTGCTAATATTTGCTTAGTTTGCAAATAATACCAATACAAATTACGCTAGAGGGCCATTTAAAACGGAATTCATTCGGTTTACAATTTATATTGTAACGTGGTCACACTTCCCACAATTTTTACTGTGACAACTGTCTGCGATTTATAAAAGAAACGATTACATCAAATAAAAACAATTAAAATACATAATGAATTATTTAAAAATATATGTAGGCTATTCTTTTCGCTTGTCTGTTTATGTATTTAAATTGTTTTTATTTGATTCAATCGTTTATATATATTTAGACTAGCAGACTAATGTTGGTCTTAGTAGTATCAGTGTACAGGGATTCCATATAATTACAGGCCATAGATACGTCATTTAATAACATGTGTGCGAAGTATCGTCCATATTGGTCAATTAGTTACCAAGACATCAATTCCTAACCGCAGGTATGTCCATTTCTCGGTAGCCTCTATTGGCCCAATATAATAACTGCAAGTCTTTTTTTTATCGCCTGTAACTAAAAAAAAGATTTGACATAGTTTGAAGTATTCTATATAGAAAATACGGAATTTTTACTAGGAGTAATCGTTTTACGACTTCATTTTCCTAAACTGAAAACAACATAATTTTTGTTTTGATTTGATACCTATCGAAGTCGGTAGAAAATGTATGACTGATTACAATTCAAATCGAAAAATTCAGATATTTTAGTTCATAAAGATATCTCAAACGGGTTGTAAGTTACAGTCGATTTACTTCAAGCGTGAACATTTTTGAAAGGTAAAGGGGTTAAATGCTTAGATTTCGCCTATTTTTGGCTGTATGTATTAATTTAATTAATATTTTAACACGCAAAATGTTCAAAAACAATATTATGTGTATATTATAACCATACAAATACTAAACATGCATTACAAATTAAAAAATTGTCGAAAAACTGTAGATAGAACTTTTACTGTAGATAGACAGACCTACCTAGCATTTCCTCTTGTTTCTAATATTGTGAATTTGTTGTTATAATATAGTCTTTGAAAATTTTCCGTTTTGATTGAATTTTTACACAGATGTTTCAATTTAAATTATTAATATATGCCCAAATTTAAAAAAACGATTGATACAAATTACAGATATTATGGTTTGAACATCATATCTGTTATCTTTAAAAAATTCTTCGTTAAATCGAAGTCTGTAGAAAATGAATGACTGATTACATGATATTCAAATTAACCTAAGTTGTCGAGAATTTCATTGCAAATTCAAATATGTTTAGTTTATAAAGATATTTCAAACCGTTTTTCAGTTACAATCGATTAACCACAGGCGTGTACCTTATTGATAGTTGGGGGTCAAAAAGGCCCCTTTTTCGCACTTTAAGAGTCTGTATAGTAAAAACTAATAAAGCTAGATACTATAGCTTTTTACAGTCATAATAACTTATACTATATTATATGTGGTAAAATACCACAACAAAAACTTTCTTCCAAATATAAAAAAAATTCCATTTTGATTTTTTCAAAATTTAAAAGAACATTTTTCTTCTATGTCCTTGTATTGTTTTAGAACTCTTTTCATCTTAAAATAATATTTAAGATAATATTTCAAAAACACGCGAAACCTGAGATTTTAACCATCTCCGCCTTTCAAAAAAGTACACGCTTCCAGTAAATCGGTTATAACTTAAATATCGTTTCTGGTTGTACGAAATATACATATTTTAAAATTTCAATTGTTAAGCTCTGTGATAAATTAAACTAAAACAAGTACTAACACAAATATAATGCTTTTCATTTATAAAAATAATAAAGCATGGACAATGGAATCAATGTCAAAGATAAATAAGTAATTGTGTATAAGTAATAATAATTATTAATTTGTTAATAAGGTGATAACATAAAGACAATGATAAATGTCCAATTCACGAAAAATAGCTTAATTTGCTTTGAACAATTAATTTACTATAAATAAAGATTGTCCAACATTAAATTTATAAAAAGTACCCTTTAACATTCTTGAAAAAAATATAATACCTACATTTTCTATATAGATATCAAAGTACAGTATATTAAACAAGAATGAGATGTGTCTTTAAAATTGCCAACACAATCGTATCTTTTAACGCGTTTAAAACGAAGTTAGTAGGACACTAATTAAATATTGTCTTCAGTCAAAGGTCGGCACTACAGATTCATTGAAAGTTAAAAGTATAAAAAAAAAACAATCTAAAGACCGGACGTATCCAAGGCCGACCCGACAAAGTATTTGTCAAGTTCGTGGACCACTGCATATTGCGAGCAATCTGCTCATGCTGAGGTGTGTAAGTTACCTTGCCTAACTTAGTATAAGAGTAAGTCGCGTTAGTCCCGACGCCGACACCAGCATTTTTATATTAAGACGATAATTTTATGTATGGGTGTGATGGGTCTCTGAAACCTGGAACTCTGAACTATGCGTATAATTCTACTAAATATAAAGATTGAAAACTGGGGCTATAAAAAGGGTGATTTGAGGACCAGGATTCATTAAAAACGTCAAAAAAAACGCGCTCATATCTGTTCAGTGGTTGTGGTTTTGCAGTATTTTGGGCTGTGAGTATATGTAATATTGTAACTTAAAAAGCCAGTGGGGGAAGCCCTGGGGTCCGAGGGAAAAACCCTTTGTTGGTGAGTGCTTGCACCATTACAGTAATGTACATGCAAGATTTGAAGGGTGTAGCTACAGTAGTTTTGGCTGTGTGTATATATTAGTGTATATATCATTACACCTAAAAAGCCAGTGGAGCGGAGCCCTGCAAAATTCTTTGTTGGTGCGTGCTTAGACCGCAGTGTTGTACATGTAGTTTGGGATTTGCGTATATGACTTTGCAGCTTAAAAAGCCAGTATGGTGGAGCCCTGAGGTCAGATGACATACAATTTTTTGTTAGTTTGTGGTTACACCATTAGGCTTAAAAAAAAATCTTGGAATTGTTAGTTACATCTTGTGGTATTTAATAATAATTTGGTTTTCATATTAAATTATGTTTAAAGGCATAGTTAAAGATTTACTACTAATGTTGTCAACAAGAGTAAAAGGGTGTAACAAATATCTTGGTTTAAGTTCAATGTTTTTTACATTTGAAGAATGACAAGGTAAGTATTGTTATTTGAAAGGCGTGTATTGGAGCACCTAGATCCTTCCTCCTGACTCACATACCCAGGCTCGGACTGTGGCCTCGTTCCCCTCTCCAACCATGGTCGATTGTCCGTGAGTATCAGGAGGGCTTGATGGGAATGACAAGCAACTATAAGCCTCTTTGCTCATGGTAATTTAGTATTTTTGCTACCTACTTCAAGTGATAAATTTTGAAGGCAGACCCTTTTTAGCGGCGTTTTTTGGGTGACCACATGTAAAAAAAGTATTTGTATACAATTTATAATATTTGTGTTATATGTGTTATTATTAGGCTTCTTAACCTTTGCTTTATAAGGGCAGCATAACACATATTTCTTGTTTATAAGAATAAATTACCTAACTCATATAACCTACAACATTGTGATTTTTGAGTTGGCTGACTCCATTTCACCAGTGGGAATTGAATTACAGTATTAGGATATATACTCCACTAGAAAGTCACATTAAATATATCCTCACAATTTCTCTCTCTCATATCCTCACAATTCCACTCTCTTATATCCTCACAATTCCACTCTCTTATATCCTCACAATTCCACTCTCTTATATCCTCACAATTCCTCTCTCTTATATTCCCACAAAAATCTTTCTCACCTCCCCACAAAAGTTCTCTCTTATGTGACCGTTATATCGCTATAATGGACCAAAAAGCTATAAAACCGCTAAAATAAAAAATACAAATTTTGGAGAGAGAACCACAAATTATGATAGCCGATTTTTTTTTGTAACAAAATCCTGTTTTTAATTTTTCTCTATCTTCAGAGATAACAGAGTTCCCACAATTGACCATATGAACCACTCTCCCCACAATGGGCCAGGCGCTAGAAAGAGAGAGAGAGAGAGAGAGAGAGAGAGAGATAGAGCATTAGTTTTCCTCGAAAACTAAGCTGTGCAGTGTGAAGGTAAAAA
>JAGFPH010004376.1:16683-26962 GCA_018207615.1 Philaenus spumarius | reverse complement strand
TAATAATTCCAATTTAAATACCATGGGAATGTATAGGTGTAAATCAAGTGATTTTAGTGTTAAAAACAGGTGATTGTATATAAATTGGAAAATTCAGCTATCATAGCAACAACTGAATGTGCAGTTTTGTGATGTGTTTTGTTATTGTAGCTGTGTTTTTCTTTCAAAGTGAGAATTAAAATCAAAGCTTAGGATATATGATTAAACACATTATAAATATATTTCTACTGTACTTGCTATTTTTTACTGCAATGAATAACGCTAGAAGACCACCTTGCAAATGTAGGCCATCACGAAGAGGTATTGCTCCTAGAAATATAGCCTATACTATATAGGGGCTATTGCCCCTAAAAGCCACTAGTAATATTAATAAATTCTAAATCATTTAATATATACAGTATTTATTATATTTACATAAAATAAAAATCAATAAAAAAGATAATACTTGTATCTTTATTTAGATATAAATAAAAAATGTTTACAAATATGCCTAAAGTTTTATAAAATTATATAAAAATGTAACAACATTTGACTATTTTATAATATTTATAACATTTAAACTATTTGATATGTCAATATGAAATAAAACTCAATTAAACAATAACTAGCTGACCCGTGCGAAGCATTCGCATTCTAACTAACAGAACTAAAATCCCACTTAATTAAAGTAGGCCTACACCCCGTATATTTAGTATCGTATAGTGCGTATTTAGTGCGTCATGGGCATAGGTGAGGGTTGAAGTAAAGAATAGATGTGTTTAAATTTTATATTATTATTTTTTGTAACATAAGTTTAAGATATTTACCTATTCTCCCCTGGGTATTGTTATCATCAGTGTTGCCAACGCCAGAAAAATATCCCTACAAATTACTTGATCTTACATCACTGTTACTTTCGGATTCTTTATATTTTTTTTGTATTTTTTCGTATAATTGTATTTTGTATATTTTTCCGGTGTAGCGGTTAAGGAAAGCTTTAAAATGGTGCCTCATTCATGTAATTTGATAATGTATTAAGGAAGTTATGGCGTACCGACAAAAAAATTGCCTTGAGAAATAATACATGTGATATCTTTATCTTTCTTAATATATTATGTAACTAACACATGAATTTACCCCGTGAGTTAAAATCCCCGTCAGCATAATTAGGTCGGCCAAGATAAAGTCTGTTGTCTTTAAATAGTACTTTTTAAATTTATGTATTTCTGATATGTATCTAATTAATCTGAATGTGATTTTTCACGGTGGTTCACTAGTTACGTAATATAGGCCTACGTGTATGCGAGTTATTAGTTGACATTTTTTAAATACCCTGTATAATTATTATTTCGGCATTATTATGTTTGTGTTGCTAAAATTGAGGTAGTAAATTAGTTTTGCATCAGTTTTTTACTTGAAGCATCGTTTAACCCAACTATAATGTGTACGAACCCTCATTCACTACATTGAAGTGATTAAAGCTGTTCGTTGAACACCAACGACCCCCCCCCACCCCCATGCTATTGGCTTCAGGGGTGAACACATAAAGAGAGCCAGACTTCATCACTCCATAATACTTGTATTCAGCCTTCAACCCAGTTTTCTCATTAAATTATCGATAATTTCACACTGATCGATAACAAACGCAAGGCTTCCCTATCGATAGTTACGCTTTAATAGAATTGTTTACCTATGCAGCCTTTCTCACCCCTTTAGGAAAATACTACACTAGCTGACCCATACGTAATTGTATTCTTTTTAAGTGTTCAGTCAGTGAGTGGTATTTGGCTTTTATACAAATAGATCTTAAATAATAAAAGCACTATTGTCATAATAATAAAAGATCTGAAATTATGATTTTAGTAACTTTGATCCCCACAAACGCCTCCTAAAATTTCGACATTTTTCATACCCTTTCTTAGTGAGCACCCATGGCCCTAGAGGAAGCTACATACCAAATTTCATTCCAATCCGTTCGGTAGTTTTGAAGAAATCGTGATTTAATAACTTTGATCCCCCAAACCCCCCCTAAAATTTCGAATTTTTTCAAACCCTTAGTGAGCACCTATGGCCCTAGAGGAAGCTACATACCAAATTTCATTTCAATCCGTTTGTTAGTTTTTGAGAAATCGTGATGAGTGAGTGAATGGTATTTCGCTTTTATATATATATAGAAGATAGATGTAGATGCCACACTTCATTCATCTAAAGATCTACGAAGTGATGCCTTGAGTCCCGATCAGGGGTGCCGCAAGATTTTGTGAACGCAATCACTTTTTGTAAAATTTGTTAGTTTTTGTACCTATTTAAAAAAATTTTAATGTCAAGTTTTCAGTTAAATGATCACGATAAAATTAAATAAACTACATTTATTTTCTTGGGTATCATTTTGGTTGAGTTTTTTTAACATATTATTTACGTACTTGCCTTAGCAATCCTTTTAGAAGTTTTTTCTCGTGTACAGCTGTTTCACCTTTTCATTTTAGGCATCATCAGACCGAATAAAATAAACGGTACCAGGAACTGGCACATACTTTCTCACAAATACATTTAAATTACTAAACAGATTCACTGTGACTTGTAGGGTGGGGTAGGAGAGTTTTTTTATTAAAGTTGGAGATTAACTAATAAATATTATTATTATTATTATTATCTAGAGAGAAAAATATTCGATCGATTTCGAAAAAATTTGCACCAAACACGTCAATTAGGTCTTCATAGATGCACGTAAAATGGTTATGTTATTTTTTTTAAAACAACCCGCTTTATGGCCAAAAAACCCCCAAAACAGTTATTATTATTATCTAAACGAGAGTTTTTAGAAAGATGCGGGTTTCTGTAAATGGTAGGGCACATTAAAGGCTACAAAAAAGCCAAATTTTATCAAAATCGTTAGAGCCGTTTATTAATAAAAAAATAATAACTGATTTTTTGGGGGTTTTTTGGCCAAAAAGTTGGTTGTTTTTCAAAATTGTTCAAAACCCTTTTTCGTGCATCTATACAGGCGTACTGGACATGTCTGGTGCAAATTTGGTTGAAATCGATCGAATAGTTTTCTCTCTAGCTTTGTATACTTTTATTAATGTAGGCGATTAACTAATAAATATTATTATTATTAGCTAGAGAGAAAACTATTCGATCGATTTCGAACAAATTTGCACCAAACACGTCAATTAGGTCTTTATAGATGCACGTAAAAAGGTTTTGAAATTTTTTTAAAAACAACCCCCTTTATGGCCAAAAAACCCCCAAAAATCAGTTATTATTATTATTATTAGCTAAACGAGAATTTTTAGAAAGATGCGGGTTTTTTTATATGGTAGGGCACATTAAAGGCTACAAATAAGCCTAATTTTATCAAAATCGTTAGAGCCGTTTTTTTATAAAAAAATAATAACTGTATTTTTGGGGGTTTTTTGGCCAAAAAGGGGGTTGTTTTTCAAAATTGTTCAAAACCCTTTTTCGTGCATCTATACAGGCGTACTGGACATGTCTGGTGCAAATTTGGTTGAAATCGATCGAATAGTTTTCTCTCTAGCTTTGTCTACATACAGACATACATACAGACATACATACATACATACATACAGACAGACATTTTGTAAAAACCACTTTTTTGGACTCAGGGGGTCCCAAAACGGATATTTCCACAAAAATCTCAACATCGATTTTTTTTGCGATCACTATACTTTCTCTATACTATAGTATAGTGAGAAAGTAAAAACACTTCTCATAATTACACTTATTAACAGAGATTAATTTGATATTTAACACATAAATGAATAAAAACACAAAACGACTCTTGATAAAACATTTAAAACACTTGTTAAATTTATTAATATCACAGTATGCGACTGTCATCAAATCTATCATATCACAAACTGTAAAAGATATCTTCAAACTGGCAGTCAGTAGTAGCAGCGTGGGGGAGAAATCTTATCTTATTTAATCAGTCAAATATTATGTTTGCTTGGAATTGTGTTTGGTCAATTAATAATTTATCTTTATCCTTTTTATAAATATGGTGGGCCTCTAGAGAGTCCAATTTATGCCCCTTACTGCAACAATTCAATAACAGGTGTCTTAAAAGTTCCACCCCCTCCCCCCTTTAACTTTTGTGTTTGTTAAAAAAAAATCGGAAAATGGCGGCCCTAAACGTATTGAAATAAATCAACATACAGTTGCTATAATCTCGTAAAGCAAGAGTTTTTTTTTTTTAAATTCAAAAAACAAAAAAAATTTATTTCAAAGTGCTTGACCTATAATATTGCTTCCAAATCGATTTCGTAAATATAATTTTTTACAAAATTTTTCAAGATGTAGGAGTCGACTTTTGAAATACAAAATTTGAAATACCCGTTGGCAATTGTCTTCGAACTATTTAAAGAAAACCAATTATTTCCGATTTTTGCATATTTAAACCCCTATTTAAATAATTCGACCCCCCAGCTGGACCGCTGACGTGAGTTGAACAAATTTCCAAATTAAGTTTATATAATAATATCTATCGTTTTACTAACCTTCAAACAGTCCGTTTTTGGTTCAGAATACGTCTGACCGCAGTTTCGACACCACAAATGTCATTGTCAAAAAAATTGTATCTCACAATATCCACATTATACACTTAAACACATTTAAAAAACACACGTAAAACACTTTAAAAAATTCACCATTTCTGTGGATATAGTGAGATAAGAATTCTTTGACAATGACATTTGTGGTGTCGAAACCGCGGTCAGACGTGTTCTGAACAAAAAACGGACTGTTTGAAGGTTAGTAAAATAATAGATATTATTATTATTTAACAGTCCAGGAAGTAGGACAATAAAAACATGAACAATAAGTTTATAATATGCCTATATGTTTTAGGGTTTCAACCAACAATTTGGGAAGTAGGTGTTCTCACGAAGGCGTTGAACAGCTGTCTGTGTGTACGCAATATATTAGTAGAATTTGTTTGCGCCTAGTGGCCTCGCGAGTTTGAACCACTTGGCTTCGAACCGGGTACTTTTATAGTATTTTACGTTTTGGTCGATTTTGGGGGAACCAAGCGAGCTATAAGGTCGTGTAAAAAAACAAAATGTGCAGAATAACATCCTACATATATTTTTAGAAAAAACACTAAAACAATTTCATTCTCGTAGTAAAAATCTCAAAAATGGTAACTTCCGATCAAAAATGTACTTCCGGTTGTTGGATTTTTTGGCTAAGGAACTCGTCCGAGAGACATAGACAACCAACACGTGTACCAAATTTGGGCCAAATCGGACTTAAAATGCGGCCGATAGAGTGCGAACACATATATACATATATATGAATTTTAATGACACCCCAAAAAGTGTTCTGGGGACCATGATCGGTGCTCATTTGCTACTCCCGACCTTGGGTCTCACCATAAGGGCCACTGCAATAGCTCATTTTTCCTATGGAAATTCGCTAAAAATGTATTGGATGTTAAAAAGTGGATCTGGAAAAATGCAATTTACTTTATGCATGAATACATCGATTTTTCCACACGGCATTCTGAAACGAATTACAATATACGTTTTCTCTAATTCTACTGCACTACTCTGGAGAAATACTTTCCGGGCCTGAACATCAAACAGTATGACTGGATTCGGAATCAGTTTTCCATCATGGACCAAGACACTTCAGACCGAATGACGTCACACTGAACAGCTTTTGGATTAGTTTGAGGAAAGCAATCGACATTCTTCTCAACTTTGTGAATGTGCGAACATGAATTTTCGACCTTGAAAACAACACGTTTCATCCGTGAAGTTTTACGTTTTGATCGATTTTGGGGTAACCAACCAAGCTGTACGGTCGTATAAAAAACAATAAACGGTACCAGAAACTGGCACATACTTTCTCACAAACATTTTTAAATAATTAAACAGATTCACTGTGAAGATTCATAATTGTATTAAAGTAGGAGGGTAACTAATAAATATTATTATTATTAGCTGAAGGAAAATTTTTAGAAAGATGCGGTTTTTGCATTTGGTTGGGTACATTAAGGGCTACAAAAAGCCAAATTTTATCAAAATAAATAAAGCCGATTTTTTATAAAAAATAATAACTAAAAAAATAATAATAATACCCCCCTTTTGGGGGGTGGGTGTTTTGGCTATAAAGGGTTTTTTTTCTCGAAAATTTTCAAAACTTTTTACAGGCCTAATTGACATGTTTTGTGCAAATTTGTTCGAAATCGATCGAGTAGTTTTCTCTCTAGCTTTGTATACATACATACAGACAGATCTTCTGTAAAAATACACGTTTTTGGACTCAGGTGGTCCAAAACGGATATTTAAAAAACAAATCGCAAAATGATTTTTTTTTTGTGATCATTATACTTTCTCTACACTAGTATTAGTGAGAATGTAAAATTAATGTATAATTTTATTACCATATGCAAAAAACAGCATGTTTCTAAAAAATCTCATTCAGCTAATAATAATAATATTTATTAGGTACTCCCCTACATTAATGTATCCCCTCTCCTACTTTAGTACAATTATGAAGTCACAGTGAATCTGTTTTAATAATAATTTAAATACGTTTGTGAGAAAGTATGTGCCAGTTTCTGGTACCGTTTATTTTTAAATAAAACTTAAAATAAAATTAATTACAACACGAAAAATCTTAAAAAAACAGTTACTTCCGAAACAAAAGAGCTTCCGGTTAGTGGATTTTTTCGGCTAACGAACTCGTCCGAGCGACTTAGACAACCAATAAATAAGACTGCACCAAATTTGGACCAAATCGGACTTAAAATACGGCCGTTAGAGTGCGAACACATGTATATATTATATGTACACTTTTTAATGTCATCCAAAAATGTGTTCTGGGGACCATGATCGATGCTCATTTACTACTCCCGACCTTAGGGCTCACCATAAGGGTCACTGCATCAATGTGGGCCGGGCGTGTACACTGGCCGAGATACAGAGCAACAGCCTCGGATATTTTCCTTCTTTTGGAATATTTCGTATGTAAATAATCCGCCAACATCGCTCGCATCCATCGATATTTTGTGCTGTGTGCGCATGACGGTGGAAGACCAGTACTAACTGGTTTTGCAACTGCCACTTGTAGAACAAAGTGACCGCGACGGCTTTATTAATTATATGTAACGAGGTGAGGCCAAAGTTTATGTGTATTGTACAAATCATTTCTTAATGTTAACGACGTGAGGGAACAACGGGTTATCTGCAATGAATCTATTAAACCGCACTGATTAATGAAACCCTGAACACAAAAACTGAATGGAAAGTTATTGAACTACCCTGATACGCATCTCGATGTAACAGTCGTCATCCTCAGACGGCTTCAATACTACTCCGTTCGTTAATCAGTGTGATTTTGTCGCTACAGTGTTTCCAACTTTTGTATTTGAGTCATGTAAACTTTCAAATTCCATTGTAGGACAGAGCGTCTGGGAACACTCCGACGATATATTTTGTAAAGGCGGGTAAAGAGCACGTGCCCTTTCTAATTGGCAACTGGACTCCCCCCCCCCCTCCGGTTACGCTAGTACCTGTCTCTCAACCTATTTACACGGTGTCCTCCTACGAGCGCCCTGTCCAACGAGCGCCATGTCCATCGAGCGCCCACTCTACGGTTAACGAGGGTCAGAGAGGGGTTGACAGGTCTAGGAGCTTTCCAACGAGCGCCGCATTTCTGTGTCACTCCTTCGACCACCTGTACTTGTAGTATTCACTTCTGACCTAAATATGTATCCCCTCAAATCAGCTACAAATGTTATAAAACCCTAAATTAAACGTAATATAAGCATGCGTATCCCTCAAAAGCGGATTTAATATGTCTAAATATAACTTGATTAGTTTATACATTAATCATAAAAGAAAACATCAACTTTAACTCTAAGTGTTCTATTAGTGGAATAAAAAGTGCAAAAATGTTCGTTGTTGCCGACAGCCGGGATTGCGTGCCCACTTTTAGTCAAAGGCACCTCAAAATCAAGGCGTGCCTGTCACGAATCATCGCACATGGTTTGCCAGAAGTAGTTTCGCAACAGGGATCCAAAGAAAGGCCCGCGGACGCCAGTTCAAACAAGACATCAAATTTGTACTCTTTATATTCTGGTAGTGGAAGGAGAAAATGCGAAAAGGTTCATTGTTTACGCCAGCTGATTGGCTAAAATGTCACAACTAATGGATTAAAAAAAATATTTTTAACAAATATGCATTATTATTTTTAAGCAAATGTGTATAAGGTATTTAATATGCTGGCAAAACCCACATTGTGCTACGGGTTAAATAATTGTTATGCAATTAAATTATTGTTATAACACGCATGGCACTGCTTACAAAAATTACCGTTTAATTTAGGACAGAATTGAGGTGTTTCATATTTAGGTATCTACAACTTACTAGAAACAGTGATTCAGTAAATAGCACCTGGTAAAATACCAAATAAAAGATTTGGTAGGTATTTTGTTTAAGAATATTTTTGGAAATAATTTGTTATATTTTTATCATCTTTTTAGTTCTAGTATTACAAATCCGACAACGGCTATTGAATAACGTTACTGAAATATTATAAACTATATATCGTTGCGATTATCTATAAGAAAGGTTTTAAATACAAGCATATTATGGGTCCTATTTAAGGAATGTTTTTCGATGTCACTGATCGTGTCAATTCACGCGATTGAGGATCAGAAGTAAATACTACAAGTGGTCGAAGGGGGTGACACAGAAATGGGGCGCTCGTTGGAAAGCTCCTAGACCTGTCAACCCCCCTATGACCCTCGTCAACCCGAGAGAGGCCGCTCGATGGACAGGGCGCTCGTAGGAGGCAACCATTTACACTTGGTGTCTAATTCCCAAAAGTTGTATAATTTAAGACCAAATATTCAGTTATTTAATAAAACAAGGCATTTTTTTCAATACTGTTTCCAATTACTTTTTTTTTAAACAGGGTTGCAACCATAAAAATAACAATATCTCAAAAAAAAATTACAGTCTCTAGTCATAGTATGTTTCCAGTTTGTAAACATATATAATAACTAGCTGGCCCGACCCGGCTTTGCACGAATAGACAAATCAAAGTTAAATGTATATTACAAAAATATTTACCAATAAATATATTATGCTATGTATTTCTTATGGGGATTTTTTGTAGCTTTGACCCCCCCCCCCCACCCCAAACCCTCTCTAAAATTTCGAACTTTTTGTAAACCTTTATTAGCGGGCACGTAGGGCCCTAGAGGAAGCTACATACCAAATTTCATTCCAATCCGTTCAATGGTTTTTTTAGTAACTTTGGCCTACCTCCCAAACCACCCTAAAATTTCGAAATTTTTGAAAATCTTTCTTAGCGGGCACGTAGGGCTCTAGAGGAAGCTACATACCAAATGTCATTCCAATCCGTTGGTAGTGTTGGAGCAATCGTGATTTAGTAACTTTGACCCCCCCCCTCAAATCCCCCTAAAATTTCAAACTTTTTGAAAACCTTTCTTAGCGAGCACATATGTCCCTAGGGGAAGCTACATACCAAATTTCGTTCCAATCCGTTCAATAGTTTTTGAGAAATCGTGATTTAGTAACTTAGACCCACCCCCCAAATCCCCCTAAAATTTCGAATTTTTGAAAACCTTTCTTAGCGAGCACCTATCGTCCTAGAGGAAGCTACATACCAAATTTCATTTCAATCGGTTCGGTAGTTTTTTGATAAATCGTGATGAGTGAGTCAGTGAGTGTGAGTGGTATTTCGCTTTTATATATATAGATTATAATTGTTATCTAATGTGATCCTGAGATCCTTTGCACTTGCACTGTTTTGTGTAGTGCGCATGTGTCGATTAGACAGAGAGCGAACGATTCCGTAATTTGTATTCATAATCCATATCCATTCCACAAAATTCAGTATCAGTACCAGCAACTGCCAGTGTTACTTAAAAGGTTACTTGTATTAGAATATATTATGCAGAGTGTTCATAAAGTCCCTTTAAACCTCTTTAATATTTCTGTTACTGAAAATAAGTTAACAAAACTTTGAATATATCTTGTGTTGCATAACAGGACGAATATTCTGACATATCTGACCCTCTATGATTTTGGGGGGGCTTAGGGGGTAAGGGAGGTTAACAACTTCAAACATAAAGGCAGGTCAGCAGATGCTTGGGAAACTGTTTTATATTAACAAATATTTGTCTTCTTGCTTATCCGCCTTTCTTAGCTTTGTCTTTCTCTCGCTTGACGCGTTTCGGGTAGACCCCATCTTCAGAAGCTTTGTTTGCTACTGTCTATCCTCTACCATTGTCTCCTATTTA
>JAGFPH010004376.1:5610-16583 GCA_018207615.1 Philaenus spumarius | reverse complement strand
AGTATAAACTTAAATTAGCCTAAATATTTATTGTAAGTCCTGGGAATAGCAGAAGAGTTATTATCAGCTGAAAGATATACAGCAATGGAATATGTTTATTTGTTACGAGGGGAAACCCCTGCGTGCTCCCCACGCCAACCCAATTGGAACCTTCTTATACACATAATCATGTTACGTTTTCTTTATAATAAATGTGTAGGATTAATAATAACCCCAAAGCTAAGATGGTAAATAGTGTTAAATGTTCAAATCAAATTATTTTGTATATTATATAACAGCAGTTATAATAAAGGTTAAAAGAGCAAGGCTCAGGTCTAAACTTTAATAAAAACCTAACCTAAAAGTTAGAAATACAAATAATAGATTCAAAGTTTGAAATCAGCTGTTAATAAAAAATATAGGAGCAAACAGCTGTTTTATCTGTTACTTCATTCGATTGGTTACTCTTTGTCGCTATGGTAATAAATATAAATACATGTGTTGGTTTATCAGTTTAGGCCTATCCTAAGATTTTACCTACTAAGTTTACAAATATTGAAATAAAAAATATTTTGTATCAAAATGAATTATAGCCTATGTTACCAACACACGCTGGAATACGGATCCTAATTAACATATCAGTGTAAATAACAGGTGGGGGGTAGGATACCATTCAATGCGCATGCGGAGATTGTAACTTTGGCTTGCGCAAACTTCAAACCAGCGTTCACACGCTCAAGCCAGTACACCAACCTCAAGCCGATTTTCTGTCAGGACAGATTTTACTCAAGCTAAATATTTTGACTTGCGCAAACGTCAAACCAGCGTTCACACGCTCAAGCCAGTACACCAACCTCAAGCCGATTTTCTGTCAGGACAGATTTTACTCAAGCCAAATATTTTGACTTGCGCAAACGTCAAACCAGCGTTCACACGCACCAATCTATTTGCGCAAACTGGCTTGCACAAGAAAGTTTGTGCAAATGGCTTGACCGTGTAAACAGGCCTTTAAAGAAACATGCATTTGACTTTTATAAAAATACCGGTCGCTCGTGCCGGTCGGTGCATTGTGCGCGCGCAGCTTAACCCTGAACATAATTGTATGCCATAGGCCTACTTATATAATGATAATTCCAAGAAACCAGATTTGTTAGATTCTTTTACTAAGGCCTATATAGAAGAAAGCTTACTCTTATTATTTCATATTCTATATATTATTATTGTATTCTATATAGGGCCTAACTAGTGCCATATCTATTACACACACAGATTAATCATAAACCCCTTTATTAGCGAATTTCCATAGGAAAAATGAGCTATTGCAGTGGCCCTTATGGCGAGACCCAAGGTCGCGAGTAGCAAATGAGCACCGATCATGGTCCCCAGAACACGTTTTGGGGTGTCATTAAAATTCATATATAAACACGTGTTGGTTGTCTATGTCGCTCGGACGAGTTCGTTAGCCAAAAGAAAATCCAACAACCGGAAGTACGTTTTTTGACCGGAAGTAACTATTTTTTTAGAATTTTACTACGAGAATGACATTTTTTTAGAGTTTTTTTCTAAAAATATAAATGTAGGATGTTATTCTGCACATTTTGTTTTTTTACGCAACCTTATAGCTCGCTTGGTTCCCCCAAAATCACCAAAACGTAAAATACCATAAAAGTACCCGGTTCGAAGCCAAGTGGTGCAAACTCGCCAGGCCACTAGGCGCAAACAAATTCTACTAATATATTGCGTACACACAGACAGCTGTTCAACGCCTTCGTGAGTAGACCCACTTCCCAAATTGTTGGTGGAAACACTAAAACATAGGCATATAATCTTAATTTTCGAAATTTGCTCAACTCACGTCAGCGGTCCAGCTGCGTGGTCGAATTATTATTTTTATTACTGAAAAAAAAAAAGACTTTGCATCTGTTTCAAATGTAACTAAAATGCTGTGTATGTAAGATTTTTAGATTGCATTTTAATTTTTTGAATCTAGATATAAAAACATTGACGAAACAACCTTTTTTTAAAAAAAAAAGTTAATGTGTGCAGTCGTGGGACCCCCCCGTCAGGAACAAAGTTCACACGCCTTTTTTTCAATTCTTTTACCAGCCTTAACGGCAACATACACACATAATTTTAATCTTTCAATTGCCGTTTACTATTAGTTTGTTTTTATACAAATATTTACTGTTTCCATACGTTTAATGTTATTATAATAAAGGTGTAGAATTAATTATAACATCAAAGCTAAGACACAGTTAAATGTCCACTCATTGTAAATGCATTCAATAAACATAAAATGTTGGTTCATCAGTCTAGGCCTAACTTAAAATTATTGTGTGTGCGTTTAATTTATTGTACCTGTCTGAACGGCAACATACATACGATAATTATAGGTTAGGCCTAGACTTAAAAGACTTTCTAGGCCTAACCTAAAATTAGTGTGCGTATGTTGCCGTTAAGGCAGGTAAAATAAATTAAATATACACACGATAATTTTAGGTTAAGCCTAAACTGATGAACCAACATTTTATGTTTATTGAAAGTATTTCAGCGCTCGACGATGATATCTGAACAACGCCGGACGGAACCGATCGTCTCCTAATTTAAATTGATGAACCAAACACATGTTTCTTGAATGTATTTACATCATTGCCATAGCAACTAATTTGATAACGCTTTTTCTTTACGCGTATTTTCTATTTGTAGTTGCCATAGTAACTAATTTGACAACGTTTTTCGTTACTCGTATTTTATATTTATCATCGCCATAGCAACTAATTAATAACTCTGTTTTTCTTTAAGCATTACATTTTCTATTTGTTAACTCCTACCGCAAGGAACTTCGTTCCAAAAATCAGTACCCTCAACAACTTACTTATTCCTAATATTAACAAGTTACTATTATAACCTGATTTGATATTATAATCAAAATGTCAATTCCCAGAACTTTGATAGTACATTACTTTGAAACGAAGCAAGATACTAAGCTCTAGTTTGAGACAATCTGTTTCTATTTTAATAAGCTTTTCAATTGTATCACCTACCTTTACATTTGAACTTATTAAACCAAAAAACCCCAAAATCATAGAGATATGTCAAAAAATTTGTACACAAGATACCTACAAAGTTGTGTTTACATATTTTCAGTAACGAAAATATTGAAGTTTATTAAAGGGACTTTACGAACTCTCAGTATATTGATTTTTATAAAGCTTTAACAGGATTTGATTTTAGAAAACATAATATAAACTATGAAAGCGTTTAGGCGAACGTTAAAACTTGGCTAAGATTTCCACGCCTAGACCTATCCCAATACATTTAGTCTAATGAGCTAGCGCTGTCCCTCCGGGCCTTAGGTCAGTTTGTTGACCTAGCGTCCACTCGGTCCGGTTCTATTGCATTGCATTCATTTCCATTGACGTCATATTGAAATATAAAGTAGGAACAGGTCTTATTTCCGCGACAAAAATAAGGCCGGGGCTAAGAAGACGTGCCGTACATCATTTAAGATTGTACGATTTACTTTCGTGGTCGAAATTTAGCTTAGAATGCAAAAAAAAGTAGAAACATACCGTGTGCCATATAGCTTGAAGGAAACAATAGTTTTTGCCACAGTTGCAAAACTGTTGTAATAAATTACCTTATTTTCTCCGTTCAAACAATCCTTATTATTACACAGATGACTTGTTTCGGCGAAACAAAGCCGCCATCATCAGGTCTTCGCAAAAATGCGTTGCAATTCTGATTACTTACTAGGTTAAACTTTATCAATCTCAGCACATAAAATGATTCGAACTTTGTTATTTTCATAATTTATTTATAAATAAGTTCACCTAAAAGAGATGGACCTTCGCATATGTTATACGTTACCCTATTGCACAGGGTGACTGATATAAGTGTGCCAGCTGTCTCTTTTGAAATCTATAAGAGCTATTAAAAAAAGTTAAATAGTAACTGCTATGTTTAATATCAGCTGATTCCCAATCCAGAATTCAGTAAAATCGTAAATCATCATAAAACAGCGTTTTTATAAAAATCGAAAATTGTGAGTATAAAGAATATAAAAACATTAAAAACTGTACTTTAAAATGAGAACTTGTAGCCTAATAAACAGAGGACTTTCGTTAAACAACAATTTGAACAATGACAATCAACAGCTGTATTATGGATTTAAACAATTAACAAAAAGGGTTGATTTGCTTGTCTAATAGATACTTTATTAGTGCTAAGTGCGTTTTCATTGCTTCAAAACGTTTCTATACCAAAATACTATCCGCTCAGATAGGGTGTTTTTAAAACTTTATACTCATCTAACTTTTAAACGGTTAGCCGTATCAAAAAATCACCAGGAACAAAAAAGTCTTAAAACAACCCCAAAATCCTCGGAGTTGTCCGACGGCAGTGCAACAGTGCCGACAGTGTGTCGCGTTGTTTTGTGTGTGTGTCTTTGTATTTGATGTTGTATGTGTGTCTGTAAAGCTGGATTTACACATGTAGTACTGTGCGCATACCGTGCGCGTACTGTACCGCTACCGTGTCGTGACTGTTTCAAATAAAAAATGGTCTAACCCATTTGAATTATATAGACAGACTGTTTTCAATTTACACATGTAGGACTGTGCGCGTACCGTGCTCAGACTGTACTCCCTTCGACTGCTTCCAAAACGATTCTTCAAGGTCATGACAGATGACAGTCCGACACGGTCGGCGCACAGTACCCCACAGTCTAGAGCGGTCTAGACCGACCGAGACTGCTGTAGACTGCCGTAGACCGTTCTAAGCAGATTAGAGATGGGGGTGTGGATAACCGGCTACAAATCAACATTTCATTTAATGTTTGTCCTTTCGTTGGTGAACATTACTTGATTTTAAAATTACGATTAATTTTTAAAATTTGATCAATTTGAATGATTAGTTAAATTTTATTGGTTTAGTTTACTTTATTATTTATTACTTTAATTACTTTATACATTTAATTTTGTGTGTTATTTGTTTGTTTATTATTCTATTTATTTTAATTTTTAATAATTTGTGATAAATTTTAAAATGAATGAAGAGAAATTAATTTTACTTGTTAGTAAACATCGCGCTCTCTACAATTTAAGTTATAGAGACTATGACAATAACCTTATAAAAGACAATTTATGGGCACAGATCGGCAGTGAATCGGGTACTTCACTTAATGACTGCAAAAATAAATGGAACTTGCTAACTAGCTACACAATTAACAATGTATATTTATATAGGCCTAAATAAAGTGTAAATAAGAAACATTTTTGTATTTAATTTTAATAAATCAGCAAACCTCAATGTTAAGCCTAGTCTCTCTTCTGGTGAAATGCATCGCCGCCATTTGATGTTTTGTTTTGTAAGCTCAGGTCTTAATAATTCCATTAAAAATTCAAACTTATGGGAACTCATTCGAAAATAGTTTATGAACTTAATTGAATCTTCTTTTAATTTATTAAATATTGTATGGAACTCTCCCTCCTCTTCTCTAGCTCTATATAAATTATGCACCCAAAAGGTTTTTCTTCTTTTTTTTTTTTCTTCCTTTCTTCTTCTTGTAAGAGCTCATATAAGCAGCAGGCAACAATTACGTTCTCTTCGTCTTGATCCATGGTAGACACTACGTTTCCCGTCAACGAACGAAAAAGTACTACGGTCGACAACAGTTCGGTATGAGCACAGTACCATATGTGTAAATCGAGACGGTCGAAGACGGTCGAAGGCAGTCGCGACACAGTAGCGGTACAGTACGCGCACAGTACTACATGTGTAAATCCAGCTTAACTGTACATTTTAATGTATTGACGAACTCATATTGCGTGAAACAGTCTGAAGATGAAGCAAAAGCTTTGAAACGCGTTAGGATACAAAGAAGAAAGAAGTCACGGGGCGGAACCATATAACGTAAATTATTGTTAATTAAACAACCGTGACTTGGTACCAAACGAAATGAATCTCGTTTACAGTATGGTATAGAGTGTTAAGGTGGAGCGCCAATCACAACTTTAAAGCCAGTAATTTCAACCCAAAACTATTTTATCCAGATTGTTTCATTTAGTAACAGGTTCTCTTCGCCTTTCCCTTTCTTTGCCAGATATAAAATACTCCCCCTAAGACATCTTTTTGTGTATAAGGTACTAAGAAGTTTTTATGAAAGAAGTGGTAATAATGCAACCTAGCAATATTACAGCAATATTACAGCAATATTACAGTCATGCATTGGGTTTCGTCAGAAGACCTAAAACTAATAAGACCTGGTTCCGAAGTTCTTTTCTGTTTGTCCCAAAGTATTTAACTGAAGCAAATTAGTAAACAATATAATTTTCTGAGGAAAGTGACAGATTGTCTGTTTACGTTCAGTGTCATTGAAGATTTACTTAGAGTGTACGAATGATGAGGAGGAACGGAACGGATCTCTTTGTTGTTGCTTTTGTGGGGTTGAGGAGAATTCTGATGTTGGTCTTCTTCTCATACGTGCGTGGCACCTCATCTGTATTTTTGTCTATACCATGTAAAATTTGTATTCTTATTGTAGTATATGTCTAAATGTTAATTTTATTACTAGTACTAGTGGACCCGCAATGCTTCGCTATTGCTTGATTTAATTTTAAGGGTAGTTATCCCATGTCATCCGTTAACTTAAGTAAGCAAATTGCAAATAGTTTTGCAATGTTTTAAAAATAATATTACATAATATTAGGTTTATAGCTTGTATGAAGTTAGTTTAATTTGTATTCATTTTATAGGGGAGAACACATTTTTTTACTTTCTCCACCCTATACGTAGTATATGGAGAAAGTATTGTTTTCGTAAAAATGTTCGAATTTGAATTTTCAGTTGATTTATCTGTTTTGGTGCTCCCAGAACCCCAAAAAATGGTTTAGTGCAATTATCTGTGTTGGTGCTCCCTGAACCCAAAAATATTTTTAGTGGAATTTTTTGTTTTGGTGCTCCCTGAACCCAAAAAAGTGTTTTTAGAGTGGTGTCTGTCTGTCAGTCTGTCAGTATGTATACACGACCAGAGAGGACACTATTGGTCCGATTTTCATGAAATTTGGTATGTAGGTACTAAACCCTAATATCTCCAGGCGTTTTTTTCATTTTTTGGAATTTTTAATTTTTAAGGGTAATTTACCCCTAAAAACCCATAAAAAACGACAAAAATGCAAATTTCTCAAAAACGGCTCTAATGATTTTGATCAAATTTTCAGTATTTATAGTGCTTAAGATGCCAAACAAAATGACACCACCCGCTTTTATCAAAACTTCGGCGTTTTATAATTATGGGGAAATGTTTAAAAATAAACAAGTTTGTGTTGTCAATCTAGCATCGCGGCGGCGGCCGCACGGGGTAGCACCACGGTAGCGATCACGGCCAGTAATTCAAAGGTCGCGCGATCGTATCCCGCCTGGGACAATAATTTTTTTATACGATTGACGTAGGTAGAATATTATTTTTTTGTTTTGTTCTAAAAAGTAATAAATAAAATGATTGAAAACAATATTATTTTGACTACAGTAAGTTGGGAGAAAGTTTGTGTCAGTTAACTGATACCGTTTATTAGTTATAGTAAAGCACACATTTTGAAAAAAAAAATCATTAAGATCGGTTGAGTAGTTTTGGAGTTCATCGCGGACAAACACCGTGATAATGGATTTTTATATACAGATATAGAGTATAAGATACGGTTTAGTAATTAAATATACAATTATATATCAACATAAAGAAAAAAATATTATCTTTTAGTTTCATTCAGATTGTTTCGTTTTTAATATAATTATGTTTAAACTCATGTATGTTTATGGTCATGCAGGGTGTCAAATAATTTGTTGAATATTACTTTTTTTTAAACGAAAATATGACTTGAAAAGTATTTAACAATTCATAGATAAAATATATTTTTTATAAACAATATTATAAACAGCATATATCTAAAAAGTATATAGACATGTAACAACCGAGTTTGAATTGAATTTTAATACAGTAAGCATTTTTCGTTGATTTTTGTTTGTGTTTGTTTTTACTTTTTCAATCTAACCTAAAAAAGATGTTGGTTTTGAAGAATAATAAACTGATTATAAATTTGCTAACTAAAGTGGCTATAGTAATGAATGTAAACAACCATGTGTTGCTAAGCTTTTTATTCGAACACCTGTTTTTGTGAGTTATGGTCTTGAGTTCATACAAAATCCCATAAAAAAAAGCATGTTCAGTTTTACCGGAATTATAAAATTTTCCAGGGAACTTTTCAAACTTTTCTTTCCATAAAAACCTATTACGAACATTTTAAAACAAAAAATAGAAAAATTGGTCCAGCCGTTCTAAAATGATGTATCAACGAACACTGCACTATGAACGCTTTTTATTACTGAAAGCGTAATAAATTGCTTGATTTAATTTAAAGGGTAGTTATTCCATTTAATTACATTAACTTAAGTAATCGAATTTCAAATCCGTTTTTATGCCACTTAAGAATATACTTCACAAATTTAGATTTATAGTTTGTAAACCTTTATAGATAATACAGTAAACTTTTTGTTTGCTTTTACCTAATCTAAAAAAAAAACTAATAGTTGTGAATAATTATTGTAAAAACCCTGATTCTAAATTAGCCTAATTGGTTGCAAATAAACGTTTTGATTCATTGTAGACCTAACCTAAAATTATGTTCAGTTTTTGATCCAAATCAGTTGTTTATATAACATGTAACAACCAATGTTTGGATTGAATTAAAATATAGTAAGCATTTTTAGTTGATCTTTGTTTTTGTTTGCTTTAACTTGGTCAATCCAACCTAAAAAAGCTATTGGTTTTGAAGAATAATAAACCGATTATAAATACTGATTATAGTTGCTATGGTAACGAATGTAAACAAACATGTGTTACTAAGCATTTTATTACAACAGCTGTTTATGTGCGCTATGGTCTTGATTCCATATACAAAAGAGGCTGTTGAATTTCCCCGAATTTGAAAATTTTTCTGTAAACTTTTCAAGTTTTTCTTTATATAAAAACCTAGTTCGGACTATTACGAACATTTTAAAACAAGAAATAGTCAAATTGGTCCAGCCGTTCTGAAGTGATGCGCTTACAAAGGAAGAGCAATACATTTTTACTTTCTCCACCATATACGTAGTATATGGAGAAAGTATTGTTTTCGTAAAAACGTTCGAATTTGAATTTTCAGTTGAATTATCTGTTTTGGTGCTCCCAGAACCCCAAAAAATTGTTTAGTGCAATTATCTGTGTTGGTGCTCCCTGAACCCAAAAATATTTTTAGTGGAATTTTTTGTTTTGGTGCTCCCTGAACCCAAAAAAGTGTTTTTAGAGTGGTGTCTGTCTGTCAGTCTGTCTGTATGTATACACGACCAGAGAGGACACTATTGGTCCGATTTTCATGAAATTTGGTATGTAGGTACTAAACCCTAATATCTCCAGTCGTTTTTTTCATTTTTTGGAATTTTTAATTTTTAAGGGTAATTTACCCCAAAAAACCAATAAAAAACGACAAAAATGCAAATTTCTCAAAAACGGCTCTAACGATTTTGATCAAATTTTCAGTATTTATAGTGCTTAAGATGCCAAACAAAATGACACCACCCGCTTTTATCAAAACTTCGGCGTTTCATAATTATGGGGAAATGTTAAAAAATAAACAAGTTTATGTTGTCAATCTAGCATCACGGCAACGGCCGCAAGGGATAGCACAACGGTAGAGAAGACGGCCAGTAATTCAAAGGTCGCGCGATCGAATCCCGCCTGGGACAATAACTTTTTTATACGATTGACGTAGGTAGAATATTATTTTTTTGTTTTGTTCTAAAAAGTAGTAAATAAAATGATTAAAAACAATATTATTTTGACTACAGTAAGTTGGGAGAAAGTTTGTGTCAGTTAACTGATACCGTTTATTATTATATAGATTATGTTTTGATTGTAAAGTAGTGATACAGCAAATCACACCCAGCTGCAGTGGCACCGGATTAATTGGTTATTATTGGAGAACTAATTTATTTTGTATATTTATATGTTTTTGTTTTGTTTTTGTTTTTTTTATTACAAACCAATTACCTAAAACTGGTTGCGGTAATTGGTATAATTTCAAAAAATGTAGGAAAACTGTAAGTTCTGGAAATAAAATTATTACTATCAATTTTACCTAATCGTTGGTAAGGTATTCACAACTAACAGAATGTCCAGGAGTAGGTCACGGCCACAGCTCGGTGCCCGCCTTGCTCCAATACCATCACGAATCTATCTACACGCCTTATATGTTCACTGAAGGCTGAGAATAATTTGTCACTTGCAGTTATGCTAACCGAAGTTACACCGGCATAATCTGTTGTCTGTTCGCGGATACTTTGGTCTATTAACACGTTCACTGCTACGCAAATTTCGTATTTCCTATGCTAGGAGCTGACCTTTTATTTTTTATTTATAGCCTAAATGAGTAGAAATTAGTTTATTTTATTTTTGAACCTTTCTACGTAATAATCACTAATATTTTAAAGCGGACGCACAAGTGCGTCCATAGTACATAGGCTTAAAATTGGCTTGCGGAGCACGCAATTCTCCGAGTATTGAAAATACTACTCCCAGTACGATGGTTGGCGTGCGAAGCATGCAATGTATTGTGTATTAAAAATACTCCTAATATGGGGGTTGGATTGCGAAGCACGCAATGCACTGTGTATTGACAACACTCCCAATACAGGGGTTGGCGTGCGAAGCACGCAATGCATTGTGTATTAAAAACACTCCCAATACAGGGGTTGGCGTGCAAAGCACGCAATGTATTGTGTGTTGAAAATACTCCCAATACGGAGGTTGGCGTGCGAAGCACGCAATGCATTGTGTATTGAAAACACTCCCAGAGCGTTGGTTGGCGTGCGAAGCACGCAATGCATTGTGTATTTGAAATACTCCCAATAAGGGGGTTGGCGTGCGAAGCACGCAATGCATTGTGTATTAAGAACACTCCCAA
>JAGFPH010004375.1:101378-120988 GCA_018207615.1 Philaenus spumarius | reverse complement strand
TTGTATTCTTCCTCAGCGAAATTAAGCACTGCATTAAGAAGTACCTTTTCTAAACTGCGTCCAATATTAAATTGCCTGTATGAATAATAAAAAATAAAAAAATACAAATAGAAGAAATTGGTGGAGGTTTTTCGAAATGTCTGCCGGACCAGGGCTGGCAAGAATCACTCTTCTATTCCGGACAATTCACAGTTCTGGAGTACTTTATGGTACGCTTAAAATCAAAAATTTGATTTGTACATTTATTATTATTTAACATCTCAACTCTGAAGTTATGATTAATCAAACAACTTTATTAAAATTAAATTCCATTATAATAATACGTGTGTTGGAAGCAGCGAGCAAGCTGACATGTCTTAAAGATGGAAACTGTTGACATATTTTAAGAATTATGTGTATAAGTGTAATTTATAAATTAAGGTTTACAAATCAAAAGTTAAAATCAAATTGTAGTCTGTAAAAATGCAAGAAGGCCATCTAAAATATAAAAGTGACTGTGGCATGTTATTTAAATCCTTTTTTTTAAGAACGAAAAACTTGCATATTACTAACATCTAGTCCAATTTATCAAAACATATACATATTTTTAAATATAGAAAAGCAAATAAGTATTAAATATATGCTGGAAGGGTCAATCCAATTTCAAATTATAATCTACAGCTTTCCACAAAATTAAAGTTCAGTTAGTTAAACGATGATTTCTTTTAAAGTACAAAATGTGGTAGTGAAACCAATACTGACAGGGTGAAAAACTATTGGTATTCTTAGTAAAAATATATATTAACTAAAAAACTTCTGCGCGTGCTTGGAATGAAAATTCCCTTGCCGCTTTCAAACCCATATTCTATAATTTCTTTTGAATAAAGTTTGAATGATTGACAATGACCTCAAAGTTAAGATGGTAAACAATAATATGTACAAAAATCTTAAAAAAAAATTAAACTACAAACTAAAATAATAATCTAGAATTAAGTATATCGGTGTAAACATTTAGTACAATAACACTATCATCTTTAATCAGCTAAACTAAGTGTTATAAATAAACAAATATTGTCAATGAACAAATATGACTTTATAAAAGTACTAGTGGACCAGGCAATGATTCGCTATTGCTTGATTTAATTTTAAGGGTGGTTATCCCATTATTTCATCCCTTTGAGTTAAGTAATCGAATTACAAATGTTTTTTGATATCTATTAAGAATAATATTAAATAAATTTGGCTTTATAGTTTGCACGAATTTCTCTATACAAACACATAATGTTTAGGTTTTAAGAAGTCCAAGCTTTAACTATATTAGATATTTGAATTATTATATGTCATAGGTTTTAAAATCCTAACCTAAAATCGTATTAAACTTTTGATCCAAATCAGCTGTATTATTAATAATGTGTAACAACAATTATGTTGAATTATAATAGATGTTTGAATAATTATATTACAGTTCATTGATTTTTCTTTGTTTTAATCTTTATTTTGCTAAACCAACCGAAATAAATAGTTGATTGTGAACAATAATTAACTAATTCTAATATGCTACATTGATATGGTATTGAATGTAAATGTATTAAAACACGTTACTTTGGTTGGATATAAACAGGCCACACCTAGAATTAATTGTGTTGCTAAGCATTTGATACGAATCAGCGGTTTCATCTGTTATAGGGATGCTTATGGGAGTGACGAATTTTCGCATTTTCTACCCTTTAAATTCCAAATTTTGCAAAATCTTTCTTAGTGCGCCTCTACATTATTGGACGGATGTACCTTCCAAATTTCAAGTCTCTAGCTTTAAGAGAATAGGCTCTGCGTTGATCGTCAGTCAGAACATTGCATTATATATATAGAGAATATTATATACAAAATATTGCTCAACAAGTGATTTTTAGTAAAATAAAATAAAATACTTTCATTTCAAAATGGCGTTTGAAGAGATACATTTATGTTATTTATTACTTTATTGTACTTTGTTTTTATTGATTATTTTAAACGGTAAGACTTAAAATTTTCAATTTACATAAAACGTTTTACAATAAGTGTAAAACACTCTTGCAGAGTAATAAATGACCTACATGTCTTCCCACCATTGATCACGTGGTATAGAAGTGATTTATTTATTCAAGTCAAGTCAGCTGATGTATTTTGGATTCATTTTTCTCTGTCAGTCGGTCTTCGGTTTTTAATGAATCACGAAACTACGGAATGGTTTAACGAACATTTTACTGGAGTAATCCATATAATGTAGGTACAACCAATTCGACGAAAACTACGTTCACATTAAACTAAGAATATTAAAACTCCGTAATGGACAGACTGCGTCTCACTGTTTTACCGGCATCCTTCGTGTTAAAAATAAGCCCTTCCCAAGTTTATGTAGAAAAGTAATAATTTCTTCAAATTAATCTCATTTTGGATGAATAAATATAGACTTTTAGGCTTCGTATGCTATTTTCTGACACTTTTCACTCGCTTAGAAATCAGCCTTTATAAGTATGGTATGTAAACGTCATGTACAGTTAAATTTATGTATTGTTAATAAATATACGATATTAAAAATAAAAGTTTCAAATTTACTGTAGTTTATTCATAAATCCTTAACATGACAGTTTAGGATATTTAGTCAAAAACATCCTTTCCGAAATTATCTTTTCACATTATTAAACTTAATTATTGTAAGTTTTGATTACGAAAGAAATGTTTGAAAATAATTCCATTTTGTATATAGTATGTTTCAGACCGCCTCTGCCTGCAGGTAGTATATTAGCATAGAATCTTATTGTCAACTGATACTCCACTAATTCGCACCTAAGTTATCTATTTTTTTTTTTCAACTCCATTTGCCCCAATTGACGTATTTGAATGTGGTTATTGAAGAAATTCAAAATTTCAAATATGCCATTCCATTCAAAAAGTTGTCATCTTAACAACTTTTCTACAAGTTTTGTATCACAAAAAAAAAATAGAATTTCATCGAGGAAATTAAAAAGCACACATGCAAACAATTTCAAATGAAAAGTATCACGTATGGGTTACATATATAAAAAGGTATTTTAATGTTCTACCATTTTGGGACTTTCGTCCTATATATAAACATTTTAAAATCGCTACCAAATAGGTATTGTTTACAACTTTATATGAGTAATCTACTAAATTTCTTCTTCTTTTCAAAATATCACTAACTAAATTTGAGATTATTTTCAATTAATACGCACATTAGTATCAACTTTCGCATTAAATAGTTACAGTACTAAAAAATAGCTTAAGGAAAATTTTACAAAATGCACCCATACTATCGATAAACATGCCAACGCTTTCTCAATAACAAATAAAATTATAAGATATATTTATATAATTTATATATTCAAATAACATTAAAAAATTATAGTTAACTATAATTTATTAAAACATTATAGGTACTAAATTTTTAAAAGTACAAATTTTTGAAAGTATGGTAGAGGAATTACATTTGTTATTAATTTAATTTTGCTTAGTCATTAAATAAAAATATTACTTTTTTTCACGACCATACTACACGAATAATAATGACTCCGATGATATATGTAACTAGGAGAGACTCCTGCGTGCTCTGCACGACAACAGTCTTCCTACCTTACACGTATTGTACAATTTATTTTTGGCTTGATAAGGTCAAACTATTTATGTAATAATCATACTTCTCATACCCTTAGCAAAGATGATATTAATGTGAAAGTCAAATGGTTAAGTTTATGAAACTGGAATTGTTATATAGTTTAAAATAACCTGCATGATTTGGGCTTACTATTTAACACAAACCTAACCTATAAATTGAATAATTTTTCCATGTATGAAATTATCTGTTAATGGAATATTATAGTAAACAGCTGAACATCTTCAATCAAAAGGTTGTCTATTTAAAAGGATAAGTAAAAGCCTATTATTTATAGTCAATACTATCTTTTAAATTATTTGTACATTTTAGTATTTTCCACGAGCTTGAAACCATTCCATTTAGATTTGATATATAATATGCAAAAGCAGTAAGTGCTAAGTTTCTCGTAATTTTACTTACCATTTCAAATTACAAAAAAAAAATGGGATTAGTAACAGCTATGTTTTAAATAACTTATTTGTCCCTTGTACAGCGTCGAAAAGTCAGAGTACAAAATTAAATAATAATACAGAAATATAATTCCACACGTTGTCCATTTTGTGCAAATGAATCGAAGGCTAATATAATAATGTAATTCTTCTTTTCCTTCCGTAAAAGTATTAAGTTATAAGCGTCATCGACCGCCAACACAACTTTAATGTAACCAATACGAAACTAAAAATGGGAAATAATAAATAAATATTGTGTATACAGAAACCAAACACGCGGCTAAAAGCTTTCCATAATTGGTTGGAGGCGGAACTGCGTGCAAATAACCTTTTACAATAACCTTATTGTAGTGTGAAGTGAAAGCCACCTATATAAGTCTATTCATCATAACTTCCGAAGTTAGGAGTATTAAAGTTGTTTATTATACAATCATTAATTATAAAAAAAAATTTATGATAACTAGAAAATTTAAATAACTTTACGAGTAGTAACATTATTTTTAGTTGTAAACGGTGTATGAACAATGTAGTCGGTTTATTTTAGACTAAGGGATAGCCCTGAGTGCTTCGTAATTCAACCCTTGTGTTCGCTCCGCTTGCACAAATGTAAGTGAAATATTTAGGAAAAAATATATTCTGTTTCATGGATTAGTAATTAGTTATTTACAGTTAGTATTTGTATCATTATTTAGTTAGTATTTCTTTTCAAAACTGTTTACTCTTGTGTAGGCCTGACCTTAAAATAATTTATTTTGCTTTCATTTCATAAAATACGAAGCAATATTTATTTTAGGTGCCATAAGAAACGTTCCGAGGTCAATGTTATTAAAATTGGCAAAGTATAATTCGAAAAATATAAAAACTCTTCTTTTTTGTATACAATTGATTTTATGGTTGAAGTTTATAAACACAACCTGCAATTATTTCTTTACGTGAAACTTGTTTCATTTAATATTACACATTATTGACACCTACTCGAAAGAAACATAATTGCCAAACTAATGATTTTTCTTTCATGAATATAAAAACTTATTAAATATGAATATGAATATGAAGACAATAAATTATAATACGTACTAATTATTTGTCTTATCTAATTTGAAATTATTGCATTTTATTTAGAATGACTAAACACACATAAAATTAGGCTATTACACTAATTACATTTTTACGGGTAATTGAATTAAAATTTTTATTTAAAGAGAAAAAGAAAAATACATTTAACATTTCTGTCATTCAAATACTTTTTATAGAAACTGTGACAGGTAATCGAGTGCTCTTATATGTACACAGTACCAATATAAAAACCTTTGTAGTATTCCAACTTTCTCCTAACTTGCTATATTTGTTTGTGTTAGCTTATAGTATCAAATGTTTATTTCAGAACCCTCACTTTACGATGTTGTACAAAAAATACAAAACTCCTTAACAAAAATAGGAATTATAAATTATATAGATAGATAAATATGCATCAAGATTTTAGTTTAAAATAGTTGATACAATTTTAATGCAGTTTACTTTTCCTGTGCATTTATATTGCATTAGTGAACAAATCATAATAAATGAACAAAATACTAATAAAACAGTTGTACGTCGCTGTAAATTATTAAATAATGTTTTATTAGCTGTAAACCCACAGATAACTGCATACATTTTAATAGATCTAGGCTAATTTTGTATGTTTTAGAAAAAATACTTTATTATCATTCTGTTAGTATAGAAAATAGTTTGAGCCATGCGGTCGTGTAATAGAAAATACCCGTCAATATTTCTTGGTTATTTTAGTTAGTTCGTTTATTATGCTATACAAGTCTATGCAGCTTTTAAATGCATTATATAAATCACTTTTTGAGATAACAGTTGACATGCAAAAAGGTAAAAATTCGGTTGTGTAAAAACTATGGACTTTGGGACATTTTAATAACAATACTTAGAATTGTCTTTGGCAATTCCTGAACAATACTTAAAAGTAAAGCGTTCTGACGTTCTGACACACCCTGAATAGCCCTGATTATTTTGCTTTATACTTACTAGTGTGAAATTATTAACAAATTATAGGCGTAAGTTAGATACATATTTTTGTTTAGTAAGGTTTTATTTTTAAAAGCTTATTAGTTCCTTATTTTAATTTGAACTATTTAGGCCTTATTTTTCCAGTTTATTCAATAACCGACCGTACTTACCAATTTAATTGCTTAAACATGTACTGCGTGTTTTTAATTAAACTGGAAATTGTAAAACTAACCTCATAAATATTTTCTGAACCGTAATTAATTAAACAACTACTGTATTAACATACATTAATTACATCGGAGTATAACAAGTGGAAGTGGATTGATTAAGTATTTAATTAGTGAATAGCCTACTTTTCAAAATGCATTAGTTATGTTCGCTCATGCGTCAATAAAAATAAACTAAAACACATTATGGTTTGTAGGGTTATTCACATATTTAAAAATAATTGTAAAGGAAAATAAATGTTATAAATAAACTTAATATAGAAACATCTATTCAATTCAGATTTTAAACGTTTTTTTTAAACCTACGTATCTTATTCTTGAGATAGATATACACTTCAAAAGATGGATGGCATTTTTTTGAAAGAATAAAATTATTCAGAAAGTTATATTTTGTAAACATTTCCTAATTCCCTTTACAAAAACTTTAACTCTTTAACATTCAACAGTAGGCCTATTATAGCCCGTTTACAGTTTAGTAGATAGCATGGGCCTTATGGAGGCTTGCCGCGCTACTACCTGACCTAACTACATCGGCTCCAATTCACGACAACATTAAATTAAGAATATCCTAATCTACGTGTTTAATTCAAGTTCCAAATTTATTAATTTCAGTAACGTACATCTTACTGATAGTTAATTCATACAAGTAAAATAAAACTATTCTATTAATGTAAATAAGCAATATAAGTAAGAAACAAAATTTTATGTCTACATATTATTGAGCATATTTTTTACAGATACTTAACCAATTCAACAGTGTTATGCGACAGTTTCTTTTATAAATGATGTAATTTGTAAAATATTATTTTTCTACCTTTGTTGGTTTTTAATTGAACTGGTCAGGACTTTTTGGTCACAAGGAATAGAGTTTATTAACACAATTTTAGAATATTTTTGTATCATTTATAGAAAATGCAACTAAATATTTTGTTTCAAAACATGTGTTTTTATTTTTATTCTATATAATATGATGACAATTAATGGTTCAATTTTCAACTGTAAATCATTTAGGCTATACCCTAGCTTAGAACGCTCTCCAGTTGAAAAATAGACCTAAATTTTCAATCAAATTGGAGTAATTCAATTACAAATGAAAAAACATGGACCAAGACCGGGATTAAATTATATTAACCCTTGCTGAGAAAGCGTGTAAGCAGGTAAATTATTAAAAATTAAAAATAATACAAATTGGAGTGTTAAAACAAACAATTGTCAAATTATTAACGTCTTTTTAGCCGTAATAAACATAAATATGATTAAAGGATTCCCCAATCAGAGTATTTTTGGTTGAATGATTTTCAACCGGAGTAGGTTATTGCAAAAAGAAGACAAAAATTCCATGAACTATAAAGGGGTAGATTATAGGTCTTAACTCATTCAGCACATTTCACAAAAAAAATTAAAATCAAAACGGGGTACCTAAGTCTCGAAAATCAGATACGGATGTAACATGGGATGTGCACAATACATTATTCTTAAATAAAAATGAAAATTCAAGAGTATGCACAATTAACATAAAGTTCAAAACATTAAAATAATCAAAACATTGAAACGATCTTAGATTCTGGAGCAAATGTGTCAATCTGTCATTATGACTAGTCAAAAATAAGCCCATAACAATTAAAACAAAACCAATAATAAAATCTGCTACAGACAACAATTTCAAAATTTATGGAGAGAGATAACCTTACCATTTGTGATAAATGGAATAAAATTCACTGACAAATTTTATGTTGCATCTGGAAAAATATTAAAATTATCTTAGGCAATAACTTCTTACTAGAAAATAGAACAAAAATAGACTTCAATAAGAAACATATTACCCTATATTCTAATTACCAAAAGTGTATATAGAAATTAATTAATCATGACTCCAAAATTTAAAAAAACATACGATTATTAATAAATAACAACATAGTAAACCACACCGAAATAAGATCAAAAGAACAAATTAAAATAGCATCAGATCAGTGTTTACGTGTACAAGAAATAGTCAATTATAGCGAAATAATGGATTTTGAAACGGACAGGCACTTAATGGAACAAAAATAAATCCATCTAAAAATGTAGTTACTACACTTATGCCTATATTCGCCAGACAGATGTTATATCGACCGGGGACATGTTGGAGTGAAGCTCCGAGGAATTTAAGGCGAGACGCTAACTGAAATGGGCCCTTTTGAGGGTCAAGCAGTTTGATTAAGGCATATTATTTCTGGGGATATCTCACGAAGCTAAATATCTTGAAATATAAGTAGCTGCGCTACAACAAAGTCCATAACTATTAATTAATGTAGCTGTGGAAGTAGCACGCAGATGCAGCGAAACTGTACTTCAAATTAAAAAGTATTCACAAAGTACAAGAATCATGTGAACAATTAATTCACAAAACCATATTTGACGATGTTTTTACAAAGCTTCTTCAAAGTTAACCGTTTAAACAAAATTAAATGATTTCACTCTAGAAGTTTGCAATATAATATAACGATTGAATCTTCCAAGTTCACATTATACTATTTTATGAAAATTAAATGGTAGTAAATTATATGATTAATATGTTTCTCCTCATAGAACAGATTATAACTGATAAAACGCTTACATGAAAATAAATTAATTCCGAAAGTTTACCCATTTAGCTGACTCACAGACAAAATTTAGTATTCTAAGGGGTAATTTAAAATACCCAGTAGTAAATAACTCTTTAGGAAATATTAAGATTTTTGTCCAATGAACGATGAACTGTGGTGCATGACAATTGAATTTGTTTGGAAAATGATTCAACATGTTACAATAATTTTTCTTCGTTTCAAAAGTACATTTATATGATTTTAAATATTTTTGAATCAATTTCATTAAATTGTTTAAGAAATGTTTTAATCATTTTTTAATATTACTGGTTTGGTATTTAGTGTATTAAACCAGAATGTATATAGTCCAGTGATTAGATCTAGTATCAGAATATTTAATATTATCAACATTTTAAATTAAAAATGGATCCAGTTTCCTCAATCGAATGAAATGAGACATATTCCAATAAGATTAAATAATTTTTTGTAAATAATTCCTATTAAGATTATTTCGTCGGTGTAGCAAAAAGAGAAACTTATTGTTTTCTGAAGATATGTTTTCTTAAAACGTAAAACAAGTTATTTCTGTCAAAGAATTTAAATAATCAAATTTTAAATGCATAAACTGATCTGTTTAGTAAATGGCGTTTACTTAAATAAGTCCCATGAAAAATATGAACTCTTTATTAATTACCTTATGAAAAGTAAGCATTATTGTTTAGTTGTTTGTAAGTAGGGGATAATCTCTGGAACTACTTAACCGATTGAAAAAATAGTTTTACTAATAAAAACTACACTATCCGTGAGTAACATAGACTAGAATTCATTTTGATAAAAGGGGTAAAACAGCCCAGAAAACAATAAATATACATTTTCTTAAAGTTAGAGAGCTGAATTTTTGTACAAATATTGCTTACAATATACATAGAAAAAGTAAACTAGATTTGCATTTTGTCGCGTGCTACTAATTGGTGAAGATGTGATAACAACCCCTAAAACAATATAAATAAAATGTAATATTTTCCTTAAAGTTGGTGAGTGGAAAATGTGTACATTTACTTCTTACAACATACATACACAAAGTAGCATGACATTTTGTCGCGTTCTGCTAAGTTGTAAAAATGTTGATTTTTATACTTTCCTTAAAACTAGAGAATAAACCGTTAATAAATTAAGGAATTTAAAAATAAGAAACCACTAGGTTACATCCTAATTAAAATAAATAAGACATATTAGAATTTAATAGTAGGCAATGTTTATATAAAACTAGCTGTACCCTGCCATGCTTCGCTGTGGTACATTATGGTTGCATCAATGAAACATGAGGAACAAAACAAAGCATAAGTTTAATAGATTGGTGTTTTGGTTCATTGTAGGCCTAACCAAAATTTATGTTCAGTTTTTGATCCAAATCAGCTGTTTTATATATAATAGGTATGTAACAACCAATGTTTGTATTGAATTAAAATATAGTAAACATTTTTCGTAGATTTTTGTTTGTGTTTGTTTTTAGTTTGTCAATGTAACCTCAAAAAGCTAATACTCTTCAAATGTGCTAAGTAATGTTGCTATGGTAAAGAATGTAAACAAAATTGACGTGTTGCTATGTTTTTTATACGAACAGCTGTTTTTGTGCCCTTGATAAAATCAAAAGAAATCTTTCTTCTATAAGATTAACATTGAAACTTTTAAGTCCAGTGGGACACAGCCTTAATGTCCTAGGACTTCGGTAAATGGCCTAAAACCTTCCCAGGGTTAACCTGTGTTACTATGCAAAATTTCAAAGCAATCGGATGGACGGTTTGGTAACGCATAAAGGACAAACAGAAGATAGACAGACAGACATACATTTAATTTTATATATATAGATAGGTAACCTGTTTGAATTTGCTTCGACGTGAGACACCGCGGGGGTTGCGAGCCCTCTAGATAGCATGTATAAAGCTAAAAATTCATATTTTGATATGAATGACTATGTTTTTTACTTTCTCCACCCTATACGTAGTATATGGAGAAAGTATTGTTTTAGTAAAAATGTTTGAATTTGAATTTTCAGTTGAATTATCTGTTTTGGTGCTCCCAGAACCCCAAAAAATGGTTTAGTGCAATTATCTGTGTTGGTGCTCCCTGAACCCAAAAATATTTTTAGTGGAATTTTTTGTTTTGGTGCTCCCTGAACCCAAAAAAGTGTTTTTAGAGTGGTGTCTGTCTGTCAGTCTGTCAGTATGTATACACGACTAGAGAGGACACTATTGGTCCGATTTTCATGAAATTTGGTATGTAGGTACTAAACCCTAATATCTCCAGGCGTTTTTTTCATTTTTTTGGAATTTTTAATTTTTAAGGGTAATTTACCCCTAAAAACCCATAAAAAACGACAAAAATGCAAATTTCTCAAAAACGGCTCTAACGATTTTGATCAAATTTTCAGTATTTATAGTGCTTAAGATGCCAAACAAAATGACACCACCCACTTTTATCAAAACTTCGGCGTTTTATAATTATGGGGAAATGTTTAAAAATAAACAAGTTTATGTTGTCAATCTAGCATCGCGGCGGCGGCCGTACGGGGTAGCACCATGGTAGCGATCACGGCCAGTAATTCAAAGGTCGCGCGATCGAATCCCGCCTAGGACAATAATTTTTTTATACGATTGACGTAGGTAGAATATTATTTTTTTGTTTTGTTCTAAATAGTAATAAATAAAATGATTGAAAACAATATTATTTTGACTACAGTAAGTTGGGAGAAAGTTTGTGTAAGTTAACTGATACCGTTTTTTTAGTCTAGGGACGATGATCTAGGTAGTAATTTTAGAAAGGCGCACAATGGTAACGACTGCAGTAGATCTACCTAATTTACTACTGCAGCGTTATTTTTTTATGGAACTGTGTTTTCACCCCTTGTGGTGTTTTATGATCTGCCAGTTTTATAAATCATGTTCTATGTGGATGACCGTATGAGTTGATTTAGAGCAGTGCATAGATCAATATCTGGACTGTTATTTGTCCCTTTATTGCCCATTGGATGGTCAGAGCTCTTGCTTGATTGAATTATTAATCTTTTAATATTGACCTATTGCTTAGTGATTAAAATGGACGCGTTTTTTATAACGTAATCAAAACATCGTGGTTAAATACAACGGTCTCTAGAAAAATATTACATATATGCTGTACTTCTTGTGAAATACCTGAAAATTAATTTGATTTTTTTTCAAGAACGAAATTGTTTTGAATAAAATAAACTAATTTTCTAATAGAGCAAGATAATACAAAAATCAAATGTAATATATTTATTTACAGTATATTTCTTTATAAACAACATTCTTTGTAAATACTTCATGTGAGTTTTTCAACAGTCTCCCTTGATCTTTGCTAGGGATAATTTTAATTTTAATGTCTTCAAACCTTTTTACTCTAGAGAGTGCAACGTACAATTGTCCATGGCTAAATACTGGTGCTGGAAGGTAAACACCAACTTTCTCCAATGTCTGGCCTTGTGCTTTATTTATTGTTATGGCAAATACTAATTTTATAGGAAATTGCTGTCTTTTCAAAACAAATGGCAAATCTGTGTCCGACTGTGCAAAATTAATCCTTGGAATGAACACAATTTCACCTGCTGACGATCCAGTTAAAACCTCTGCAATTATTAAATTTGGCTTGAGTTGTTTAACAATTAATCGTGTGTCGTTACATAACCCTCGTTTTGTGTTAAGATTTCTTAGCAACAATATCACAGCTCCGATCTTTAAATTTAAATTATGTATTGGCATTCCTGATGGTGATAGCTGATTTAAAAATTCTATTGGATAATAAATATCTGCTTGTGAACTATCGTCCGCTTCAATAGAATCCGAATTTAAATGTGTTGTTGATGCTCCTTCCAGTAAGTTGTGAACAGTTTCGTTTAGAAAATCCACATCTGAATTTTTTGAGCATAAAATAGCCTTCTGGGCGTATTCATGAGAGTGAGCAATGTCCAACTTATCTCCAAATATATCGGTAGCTATGTTACCGTGGCTTAAAATATTGGGTGGTATTGCTATTAGTTCTTCTGGTAAATCATTAGTTCTATCAGTCAGATCATTCCCTATGCTTAATAGCCATTTGCTAAATAAATCATCCACTGATCGTACATTTTTACTCAGTAGTAGGATCTTAAAGGTTTCCCACAGTGTATGGATTTTATACTTGTTTCTATTATTTTTATTCTGTTACCATGTCTGACAACTGGCAGAGTTTGCCTGAAATCCCCGCCCAATAACATAACTTTTCCACCGAAAGGATTCTGGTTGTTCATTATTTCCTTTAGTACTGTGTCAATAGCAGTCAAAGCAATTCCTGGTGCCATAGTTGCTTCATCCCAAATTATGATTTTAGCTGATCTGATGATAGTGGCTTCGAGAGAATTTAATCTTATATTTGATACTGATGTTTCGTTTAAAGGAGGTACTAATTTGAATTGGTTAAAATATGTTTTACCTCCTTCCAATAAGTTTGCAGCAATTCCAGTAGACGCAATAGGCAATGCAATGTTTTTTTCTCCAAGCACTGTACACAGAATAGTTTTATACAAATAGGTTTTTCCTGTGCCTCCTGGCCCATCCAGGAAAAAACATGTTTCTGGGACTTCATCATTTATTGCTGCAATTATATTATAGTAACATTGTCTTTGCTCAGAATTCAAACTATTTATCATTTGTTTACTTTTTGTTTTCTCTAACTCATAATCATAGATATCAGTATTGTTGATTGGTAAGATATCGTTTACTGGCATCGGGAGATCGTATTTAATGCAGGAACTATGGTTTGCTTCTAAAGTTTTGTTAATTTCTCTAAGAGTCAAATTCTTACATCGTTCGCAGTTACCTGTATGGCCTATTTTGTTGTTGTGTGCAAAGTCTTCCCAAAGATGAGGGTGGTATTTTTCAAATAATTCTTTAGCATTAGACGGGGAAGCAAATATAAGAATATATGAGAATAAGTCCCTTAAATGTTGAGGCATGCTGTAATTGACTGCTTCGGCTAAAGTTTTATCCCAAATTTTATCATTTTTTATCTACCCTTTTTGCACTGCTGCTTCATAAAAAGTATTATATTTAGTACCATCAATGGTTTTTAAATCATCATAAGCTGTAGCACCAGGTACATGAAGCAGAAGAAGTCTTAAACAATACCTTTCAGGATCAGAACCAAGATTTACAAAATACATTCTACCAATTACATTATGTCTGTCTTGTTGTCTGCGAATCCATTTCCTACTTTTTTTATTGAAAAAATAATGTTTAGGTATATTAGTGTAATTAATTAATCTTGAATTTTCATCTTCCTCGTTTAACTTAAACCACGCTGTCAACATTGTATCTTTCCCAGCAGTTTGTAACAGATTGTCTGTATTTCTGTTTAATGAATTTACATGAAAGACAATGCTTTGATTTTTAGGAAGATGAACAGGCAATCGGATTATAGTGTGCGATTGTTTGTGCATGTCATTTCCAAGTTTTCGCCACATGGCTTCTGGTGCACTGACATACCTACTATCTATGTGCTTTTGTATTTCATCAAAATTTGAGTTTTTTTCTGTGATACGTACATTTGCACAATCATGCCCTTTATATACATATTTAAAGAGATATTTAACACTTTTGATCGTAGCGCAAACTTCCACATTGATATGATAGTTGTATTTTAACAAATGGTATGGGTTATAAGGAACAACCCATGTGTTGTCAATTACTTTATTTCTCACAGATACATTACCATTATTTCTTCGGCGGTATAGAGGATATCCATCTTTGTTAGCTAAGGTTTCGTTTTGAAAGGATTTAGGGTAGTTTTTAGTACACTTATTTTCCTTCATACACTATGAGTTTAAATTACACACGCCACAGGGTCCATGAATCATGTGTTTTGTAACAGCTGTGTGTAAAGTAGGAAATTTGTCTTTATCTGGTAATTCAGCCGATACAATTTGGTCTATATGTTCTGGTAACTTTGGAGTATCTTGTTCTTTCAAATCAGCAAGATGTGAGCATGGGCTAGCCCCCTTTTTTGAAATTCAATTACATGTATATTGCCTACTGGGATGCCAAAAACATGTTTTTTATTTATGTCAAACATAAGTTCTGTTAGATTCAATTTGAAAACTCTAGAAACTAAATCAGGACGATTTTCAACAGACTGTCCATTTAAATTTTGTGTTATTTCTTCCCATTTCGGATTACAGGTCATTGTAATAAAAAGATCGGGCTTACCATAGTTCCTCGCTATTGACATAGCGTCTTGATAATTTTGCATCATATTTCGTGGACTCCATTGAAACGTTGATGGCAAAATGAAAGGCTTTCCAGGGGGAAACAATTCATTGTCTCCTGATAACCGAATCTGGTCCATTAAACCTTTGTACTGTTCAATTCTAAGTTGAGATTGATTTTGTCGAATGAAATTCAATCTATTTGCCTCAATTTTGGTGTATTCATCAACAATATATTGTTGCGTGAGTTTTCCTCCGCACAATAAAGGATTGAATTAATCACGTACTGAAAGACGATATTGATAATATTTCATCTGACTGACTCTTGATCTTGTATTTAAGGCTTTAATTTTAATATTTTTGAGACATGATGGCTTATCATTCAGTGGAATATTAATCCCCCAACTTTGATCGCCATATGGAAAGAATAGAGGATATACCATTGGTTCCAAATTTGGTTCTAAAATGCTAATTCTCTGAGTCTTTCTATTATTGATCGTGTTGTAAGCACGACAATGAATCAATAAATCACGGTGCAGAGGTGGTTCGCCATCCGTATTCTCGAAAATAACAGCAACCTCATTACATCTTGCATAGTTATATCTTTTTTATCATATTTTCGGACATGAATTATAGCCATTGTCACATCAGATGAAACAGCGTTATTCATTAATGTGTCTTGAATGCATTCTTGCTCTACTTCATACATCATTTTGCAGGCTTCTGCAAATGGATTATATTTTGACATGAATGAGCCTAATATTTGTAATAAATGTTCATTGCATCCAGAGTTTTCTTTAATTTTCATTCTATTAGCTGTAGCCTCATAAGGATCAAGTATGTACAACTGAGCATATTTACGTTGTTCTCCATTTTCAGGATGTAATGTACCAGCACGATGATAGATAGTGCCATTTATTCTCAAAACAATAAGGACCATACCTTGAAGGAGGAACTATTTGCGCTCCCATAGAAGCAAAAGATAGGGAGCTGTTATTGAACGAATATTGGACATAAAGTTATCGGAATAAATATGGTTATTAGTCATAAGCTGTTCAAGTAATAATGCAGTTTGAATTCGTTCTAATGTAACTTTTCCTTTTGAGCAGCATTTAGAAAACATTTTATCCACAGGTCTTTCTCCAACAAAGTGTTTAGCACCACAAAATTCACATACTTCACTAATACTGCCACATGAGTGTAATTTTATTTCGTTTTCATCATTTATATCTTTTAAGGCTTCAGGCACAAAAGTGATTGGTAGTTGTAATATATTATTTAGATCACTATCCTTTTTCCCCCTTATCACTGTGCGATGAGCTGTTGATTCACGTCTGCCTGAACATGTTTTCGGTTTTTTTTTCTTTGCTGGACGTCCACGTTTGCAGGTTGAGGAGGTTGCAACCTCTTTGAGTGAAGTGTTGGTCACACTATCTTCTTGTATTTCTTTTTCATTTTGTGTGTCTCCATCCTTGTGATTGCTTGTTAAAAAATTGTTTTCCTCTTGTATTAAATCATGATTCAGACTATAATTTTGTTTCTTTAATTTATTTTTATGTGCTGTTGATTCACGTCTGCCAGAACATGTTTTCTTTTTCTATTCTTTGCTGGACGGCCACGTTTGGATTTTGGTAAGGTTACATCCTCTTGATTTTCAGAATTAGTATTATCTATCAAAACATCGTAATGGCCATCATCCACATTACCTGAGAATCGTAGTTTATATATTGTTGTGCCTTCACCAACCGTTACCTAAGAATCCAAGATCTCAGCATATATTTTGAATTGGCAGTTAAAAAGTCTTGCTGCAGCTTCAATTTCAACATTCCCGGCGTATTCACCATCTTTAGCCATTAGATTTATGTGTTCTGTTGCGTTTTGTACTGGTAGTCTATATGTGTTATCCCCTACGATAAAGGGCAATAGTAGTTCCAGTTATTTACGACTTCATCAACTACCGGTACTGTGTATCGTATATCACTGTATCTAGATTGAGATTTATTACTTAAAAATGAGATACTCCTAAAGAAACAGTTTCCATCACCAACAATATCGTGAATAGTAAAATTATTCATTTTCAATCAAATATAAAATATCTACTCTTATAATTCACAGTTCAAAATGACAATGTATGGTTGTGAAATCCATACACCACTTTACTCACTAATAATTAATGGTAGGCTACAAATTAAACACATAACTTAGGAAACACACATATTTTACATAAGGAACACACTTTAACCACAAATCCAAATTGTAAACAATCAAGTTATCACTGTGGGTCGTATATCACTGTATATAGATTGAGATTTATGACATAAAAATGAGATTCTCCTAAAGAAACAGTTTCCATCACCAACAATATAGTCATAGTAAAATTATTAATTTCCATCAATCTAATATAATATACATGGTGTTACAAAAAGGTTTGGCGAGAGCTTACCAACGACCCAGTAATTAATAAAATCGGTCCAGTAGAACTGTAGATTTTTTATTATTAGCTTTTATATTTATATAATAAAGGAGCATTCATATTTATACTCGACACCTTAACTGTTAGCATTGGTTTACAACTATAATTAATAATTTAACTATGTACAGTTTAACAGCAATTAAAAAAAAAATAAAATAAAACAGATTTTATAATTATAATGGGTTTTTGAAGAGTCATCAAAACGTGTGTCCTCCATTGACATCCTGGCATCCCTCTTATCCTTCGGCACCCACATTCAACCCGCTCTCTGAGCTGCTCAATGTTCTCAACAGGGGTTGAATACACTAAAAGGTGTCTTTCAATTTATAATAAAACATAAATTAAAATTGAACAATTGGGAGTTTTTCTATATTTTTAATCAGGAGTTTTAATCGAATTTTCCTTTGAAATTGTTACATGGCCGCCATTTTGATATTTATTAATACATTTTTGCAATTATATTGTCATTCGATTTAAAATGAAAATGGCTTCAAATTTAGTGTCTAGTAAAATTCTGTTTTAGTAGTCTGGTTTTCATGGAATTTGACTTTAAAAATTTTTAATGGCCGCCATTTTGAAATTTGATGCTGAGTCTGATCAAAGATGTTTTTGTAAAATGTGTATAGCTATATAGTTAAAGTAAATATCAAGTTTCATAAAAATATCTCAAAGGGCTTTTGAGTTATTAATTATTTTAAAACAAATAAAAAATGGCGGATTACGGCTAAACTAAGCCGAAATTGAAAAAATGTTATACTACATTTTCGACTTATTTTTGCATGTAGAATCTGAATCTGCATAGCCCGCTACAAAAATAACTAAAACAATTGTTAAATTTAAAAAAAAATATGGTTTTGGGCTCATTTTGGTTGTTGTAGACAATTACCAAGAAATAATGTTTTTAGTTTTTTGTCGATAACTCGGTTATCCTTTGACCTACTGAAACTATAAACGCCATTTTGAAAATTATAAAAATAAATTCTTTGTGATTGGTACTCTTGTTATGGTAACATATAAAACGCTTATTCCAAATTTAAACTCGATATCTAATCTATTTCTATAGTTACAGTGAGTTTTGTAAAAAAACTAAATAGCGGATTACGGCTAAACTAAGCCGAAATCAAAAGAATGTTATACTACATTTTCGACTTATTATTGCATGTAGAATCTGAATCTGCATAGCCAGCCCAACTTTTTTGTAACATACTGTATAAAATATCTACTTTTATAATTCACAGTTCAAAATGATAATTTATGGTTGCGAAATAAATACACCACTTTACTCACTAATAATTAATGGTACAGATTAAGCACATAACTTAGGAAACAAACACATTACATAAGGAGCACACTTTAACCACAAATAAAAATTGTAAGCTACAAAATGTAAGCAAAGAAAAATGAAAAAAATAACAATACAACAATCAGATGTTACAACAATCAGCTGTTAAATTATTAACACATGTTTCATATAATCAGATAATGTATACCGGTAAACCCATTTCACTAAAAATTTATAGGTTGTATCTGCTTTTTATGAATGATTTTGAATGGGAGGTAACTTGATCAAAGTATAACGTAATATGTATGTTGAAAGAAAAAAAAAGTCCTATCAAATGCTAAAATTCACAATCAAATAAAAATTGTAAATTAAAACAAAATTAGAGTAGATAAAGATTTTTTTGGAGGTTGTTTAAATTTTTTGCAAATAACTTTTAAATGGTGAGGAAATCGATTAAAGTGGATGGTGAAATTCTGAAAGAGAATGAAATTTTCTACAAAATACTCTAAAGTGTTTTTAGATAATACCGATCAAAGGCAACCAAAACTTGGCTACAAATAAAAACTTTAGAAAAAGCCGTTTTTAATGTAATTCTTATAGAAAACATGAGTTTTTACTATTTCACCATAAATCTTAAAAAAAATCTATATTTCATAATTATTTGCAAATCTACACCGATGAAGCTTGCCAACGACTCATTAATTAATAAAAT